>JAHBCN010000935.1:0-140648 GCA_019359885.1 Listronotus oregonensis
CTTGGATTAAGAAGAACCACCAACAATACAGTACGTGCAAAGTTAACATACTAATTGCACGTATTACAACTATAGAAGTAATATAGATAGAGCAGGGGAGCCAGGCCTCGAACTGTCCTTCGATGAAAAAGAGAGAGAAGATCACAGTACTCTATCTACCTCTCTCTGGTAGGCGTCAGTAAAGAGAGACATATTGGTTACCGCGATCTTCTTTCTGTTTCTAACCGTCGGACGATTCCACGTACAGGCAGCCGTATGTCATCCCTGCTCTATCTGTAATATCTCTATGGTTACAACAGAAGTTAAGCGTATCTATCTTGAATAGAAGTGACGTTAAATAGCGATAAAGTTGCCTTGTAACATTCGTATTATATATATAAATGAACATATTTTAATTCTTTACTGGTTTTACACTAAAAGGGTATTTAATTAAAGTGCAAATATTTTACAAAAAACTTTAGAAATAAGAAAGGAAAAGTTCAAACAAAATATTTTAAGCTGTTTTCAAAGTGATTAATATGGCCGGAAAGGGAATCAATTCTCCAGAACATTCGTACCGTAAGAGTATCGGCTCGGGATCGACTGAAATGAAACGAATGATTTAACGAGTATTTTTTGTGGGAAGTACTTTCAGCCATTTATTTTATTTAAACCTCTTCTCTTATTAAAAAAAAAACAAAATAATTTGTCGTCGTTGCAAAATTAATTAGTTTTACGCATGACAGTAATGTCATAAAAAAAAGATTTTTGTTTTATATTTTTAAGTAAAATGAAAGGTAATAAAAGAAAACAACCCACGTGTTAAACAAAAAAAAAGAACGATTAGTAGAATACTTTAGTATATGTTTTCTCATCCAAAGTTCCAGTAAAAATTTACATCTGAAAATTTGGACTGGAATCACTATGCGTTCTTAATTAGAAAACATGAAAAGGTAATAGCAAAGTCCAGCTTTTGTTACTACTTTTAATGCATATTGGTAACAGAAAAATATATTTTGTTTTACATTATTTTCAACACAATTCTAGTATTTTTGTATTAAAAGTAGTAATAAACACTAGACTTGGACAGGTTATTAACTTTTAGAGTTTTGGCTTTTCAGATATTTATGCGTACCTTTTTTTATTTTTTTATTTTAATTGCACCTTTTTTATTTTAAATAAATTTATTTTGTTGTTACTAATAATAAATATAAAATCCTTTTTAATAATACGTATTAAGAAAAAAAAAAGAGAAAAATTTGGAAGTAATTCATTAGTAAAAACAAAAAAGTTCGATTTATTTTTTGCCCGCAATGCATATGTATTGCTGGTTACGCAAGTGCTCTAAAATTTGGTAGCAAATAAATAAATAAATAAAAATATTTTCTATTTCTAAAGACGTATCTAGTAGTCCTAGTCTAGTAGTGATAATTTTATTTAAAAGGTTAAAAATAAACCTTAACTAAAATAAATACTTCAGTAAAATGCTGTAATTTTTGGACATTCAATGGCAAGGTGGTTTTATTTTTAAAATGGAGCAAAAAAACTTACCTGATTTATTATTAAAAATATAACACATATCTTTCCAATTATCATTTTGATCAAATATTTAGTAGAATATGTAACAGAATTATACCGCCAAGTATACCATCGATTTTTTCGTTTCATAATGTTATTTAATACAATAATCTAATTAAAATACGGAAGCGCTTTGGGGTAAGGTTTTACCAAATACAAAATAATTTAAATTAAAATAAACTACTGGTCATTTGAAACGCTGAAAAAGTTTTGGATCGAATTTTAAAGCTACAAATTTTTACCAAATACATTTTTTTATCTACACTATCTACACTAACGTACCGTGAGTGTCTGAAGTGTGGTAATAGGCAGTTTATTCACACGAGACTTAAATATTTTAAGATTTGGGAAAAAGGAAAAACTTCTGCGGGTAGCAGGTTCCATAGTCTGGACACTCTAGGGATGAAAGATCAAACAAAGTAGAAATTTCGGGGCCTCTTAGGATTCATAAAAGTGGCACTACGTGTTTGTCTGTTGGGAGCTGCCAAAGGAGAAATTATACTGGACAACTCCTCAAAGCAGAAGTCGTGAAAATAACTATAAAAGAGGGCCAAATTTCCTACACCTCTTCGGTGGGTAAGAGAAGGAAGCTATTCTGTAAGTGTGGGATCATTAATAAGGCGAATCAGCTTTTCTCTGAATGGAGTCAAGAATGATAAGTGTTGTAGGAGACGCCATTCCCCAGGCGTAGAACAATATTCTAAAGCGGGTTTGATCTGGGATACATACAGAGTATACTGATTAGGAGACAAATACTTTCTGCAATGACCTGCGCTTGTTTTCCAAATCAGAATTACAGGGTGGCTTAAGAAATTGAATACTAGAGTGGAGGGTACTATCGTCAGCAAAACTATGAATGGAATTGATTGTCGAAGAGAGAAGATCGTTAATGTGTAGAAGAAACAGAGTTGGTGTCAGTACTGAGCCCTGGGGCACCCCAGCATTAATTGGATAAAAGCTGAAAGAATGACCATCTACAATAACTGATATATGTATGTCAAGTAGAAAGGAAACTGGGGAGCCAAGAACAAAGCTTAGATGGAAGACTGTAGTAAGGAAGTTTGTTAAAAAGCCCATCATGTCATACCTGATTAAAAGCTTTAGATATGTCAAGAGCAACGATCTGGGATTCACCAAGAAACTTAAGGGGCTTGTTCCAGTTGTGTGAGATAAAGGAAAGAAGATCAGCTGTGGATCTTCTGTGACGGAATCCATACTGTCTATCATGTAAAATTTTGTGTTTTTTTAAATACTCCAAATTTGGAAATTATTGAATTTTTCCAAAACACACATTTAACTAATAGGAAGAAAAAACTGTCCCGGCCTGGTCTTAGGGATTTCCTAAATGCAGCGGGCTCGACATAATATGCTTATGAAATTCTTCAATTTAGTTTAGTTTCTCGAACAAGTACGTAGTGGTAGATATCAGACGATTGTCTTGCTATTGTCAGGCTTTTAATAAAAATTAAGTGCCATAAAACGGACGTAAAAAAGGGTGTCAATGGAATAGAATCCGTGATCCGGATTCGTTATATAATTTTAAAATAATCTGAAATTCATTTCAAAAAGGAATCGATTCCTTATATTTCTAATTTAAGACAAATGCCAACATCCGATATTTTAAATACGCCATTCCAAATTTGCAAATTTTTACCCAAGATTCTTGATTTCCAAATTTTGACCTAGCCTCCCTAAAATCCTTATATCCTGAATCTGAGGCAAATTGGTTTACAAATGCCAAAATACGCCATTTTTAATCTCTCATTTCAATTTTCCAAATTTTCACCTAAGATTTTTAATCAGCATCACATTGATTTTCAGAAATTAAGATAAAGGATTTAAAAACATCTGCCTATTAAGATCTTAAAATAAGGAAACACACCTAACATGTGATTTTTACCCAAAATATGTTGTTTTTTAGGTCCGGAGAAACAACATTTAAATAAAAAAATTCGTAACCATAGAGGGTGGTATCCAAAAACGGCCATACATTTAAATTGCATTTGTGTTAAAAGTTCTGACTGCTCGATCTTCATAATTTTTGTTAAAATTGAGATATAAGATAAGATTCAGTGTGTCATCCAAAAATGAATTTAAAATTTAAATACAGTTTTATATTCCGTAAGCAGAGAAATTATTAAACGGTACTGGTAAACATACAATAAGATATCCCATTTATAAGTCGCTTGAGGTTATCTCAAGAATCACTTATAAAAACCTTATGAAAATCTAGCAACGCAAGTTTTAAAATACAGTTCGGAAAAATTTTTCATTTAAGGGTGGATTTATGTTCATCTTAGAAATAACGTAACTAAATATAAAGAATATTTACCAAAAACTAATTTGGCTTAGAGTTGCAGCACTTCAAAATGAGGCTAAAATTATATATCGCGGCTCGGGCTCCCTGCTAAAATCTTTGACCCTTGAATAATCATCTGGATTATGTGGTATCATTGGCATTGTAGTTACCATTTGTAAGTATAAAAACTAAAAATGATCCGGATTCGTGATCCGATAAATAGGGATCGATTTCCTAGATATTCCATTCCATTTTTCCTTAAAAAGGAATCGTGGTTCGTATTGATGATTCGATTCCTTTACGAGGATCGGGATCCGTGAATCGATTCCTTTTTTGAAGGATCCGTTTAGGCTCTGCAATTACCTAATAAATAAAGCACGTGATGCAGTAGCCGGCCTTAACGCTTTTAGAAATCGAAACACACACTCCGGTTGGTCTGTACAGGGTCTTTGATTATATTTACGTGGCTTCTGGGGCCTTTATTTTTGAAGACAGAAAAAAATGTTTCATATAAAAATTGTAGGATTTTTTCCATATTATCTTTTGAAATTTTCAGTAAAAAAATATCGCCATTAAAAAATAAAAAAATATAGACAACTTCAACTTTTTAAAATGAAACACCCTGTATATTATGCGCTACAATAAAAGATCTTTTTTTTTCTGATTTCAAATATATATATATATATTATCATTTTGATATTATAATATATATATATATATATATATATATATATAATATATAATATATATATATATATATATATATAATATATATATATATATATATATATATACATTCATGATATTTGGATGAACCCTTTTGAGATATTTAAGCTTAAAATATAAATAAATTGAAAAAAAAATCATATTAGTATCAAGAAAGCTATAGAAACAATAAAATTGTTTTAATAAATTTGACATGTTGATATTGTAAAAAGTCGAAATTTATCATTTTACCTATAAAAGTAGTTTGTATTGCTTTTTGTCGATGAGCTATTCAGAAGAACAAAAAATCTCTATTATGCGTCTTTTTTATGGTAACAATAATAATGTGACGACAGTGCAAAGACAATATTACTTATTATATCCTTAACAACTGGTACCATCTATAGATACTATTAAATACATGTTAAGAAAGTTTATTGAACAAAAAAGCTCTAAAATGAAGAAAAGGGCTGCAGCACGACATGAAAACAAGGTTTTGGATATCCTCGTTTTTTTAGGATAATTACTATACTTTTTCTATTGGACTTGCACTAACTACTTTAAATAATTTTAGAAAATCCTGAAATATCAATCTCGGATGCGGCATCTGAACTTAATAAAACAGATTATAAAATTTATTTAACCTTAAAATTTTACAAATTTTATTCTTATAAATGTATGTCCGTTCAGAACCTTCCTGAACAAAACATGCAGGACCGACCTAAGTATGCATTGGAAATAGCTAGGTTTATGCAGCAGGATCCAAAGTTTTTAAATAAAATTCTATTCACCGACAAATCATCCTTCACTTTAGCAGGAATGTTTAATCACAAAAATAAACATTATTGGTCTAGAAAAAACCTTCACCAAATTCAGCAACATAACAATTAAATTGTTTCCATGGCTTTCTTGATACTAGTATGAAACTTTTTTTTAATTTATTAATAATTTAACCTAAAATATCTGAAAAATGGTTTATCCAAATATCATCAATGTATATACCGGGTGTTTCTCAAAGGTCAAATGACGTATTCAATTGTTTTTGACGATTTCCGGTTTCACCGGAAATGACCTCAACTTTTAAATTTTAAATGGAACACCCAGTATTTTTTTCACCTATGCGATAGAAAATGACATTCTAAATACAATGACACCCCATATGTCAACTTTTGACATTTTTGTTTAAAAATATTTAATTTTTTAATATTCAATCTCGAGTGCCATGGCGTCGTTAAAACAACCAATTTTAAGTCAGGGAGGCGTAAAAAAATAGTTTTAATTATCTGACGTATTTTCTGTCTTTTCCAGAAAGGTAAAAAGATTCCAAAATTTTATTTCTAGACATAACTCAATTTTTTTAAATGGAACGATGGTGGCTCGTTAGCATATTTGAAAAGAGCATTTCTTTCTGAATAATTTGATACCCCACACTCTAATATTTTAAGTTAAATCAACACTAAAAAACAAAAAAAAATAGGTATAGTAGTTGTTCCTTATAAAACTAACATCCGGGCCGTGGCATTCGATTAAAAGAGTCACATGCATTTTGGCAATTTTGTCAGGTAGGCTTGGAAATAAACAAAAACGTTGATGTTTAACAATGATGTTACATATATTTAATAATTAAATGCGAGTTAGTTATTTAATTATTACTGTGTTTATTAATAAGACATTTTAATTTAAATACCGAAATATAATAATTAATAATAATAATAATAAAATATATATTATTTTTATAAGCAACAACTACTATGCCTATATTTTAGCTTTTTTAGTGTTGATTTAACTCCAAATATCAATTGTCGGATATCAAATTATTCACAAAAAAAAGCTCTCTTCGAATATGCCAACGAGCCATTATCGATACATTTGAAAAAAAAATTGTTATGTCTAGAAATAAAACCTTAAAATCTTTTTACCTTTCTGGAAAAGACATAAAATATTAAAGATAATTAAAATTATTTTTCATGCTTTCGGGACTCAAAATTGGTTGTTTTAACAACGTCATGGCACTCTAGATTGGATTTTAAAAAATAAAATATTTTTAAAGGAAAATGTCAAAAGTTGACATATCGGGTGTCATTGTATTTAGGATGTCATTTCCTATCGAATAGGTAAAAAAAATACAGGGTGTTCCAATTAAAATTCAAAAGTTGAGGTCAGTTCCGGTAAAACCGGAAATCATCAGAAACAATTGAACATCTTAAAAAATAAAAAAAGTTATAGGGGGGAACCACCTTCGAGAAACACCCGGTATATTTGAAATCAAAAAAAAAACATCTTTCGTTGTAGCGCATAATATACAGGGTGTTTCATTTAAAAAAGTTGAATTTGCCTATTTTTTCCATTTTTTTATTGCGATATTTTTTTACTGGTAACTTTAAAAGATAATATGGAAAAAATCCTTCAATGTTTATATAAAATATTTTTTTCTGTCTTCAAAAATAAAGGCCCCAGAAGCCACGTAAATATAATCAAAGATCCCGTACATAAGGCTGGACATAAGTGTCATATGGTTTTTTACTTCTAAATTTAGCAGTTTGCACAATCCAAAAATTACCTGTATATCTATAACTTATAAACAAAAATATCTAATTAGCTGCGCCTATTTTTTTATGTACTCCAATGCCAAAAACTAATAATTTGTTAAAAATTGTTTATTGTTTTTAAAAATGAGCCATAAATTTTATTTAAACTCAGACGTAGGTAAAGGTATTTCAATAAAACTACGAAAAATATATGCGATAAATATATTTAATTATTAAACATAATCGAACTGGCTTTTATGTGTTTCACATACCTTTAACCAGTTAAAAATATTTGTACATTAACCCAGAATGAAAAACATAACATTTTAAATTACTTACATTGACGATATTTATGTTTCAATATTTTTTCCGGTTTAAATACATACAGCTATTTGAAAAGATGTTCGATTGTAGTTATTTCGATTACAAAAACAAATATTTTGGTGTTTGTACTGGGATTTAAGTAATTTAATTGTAACTTTAATAATAATAAAACCAGTCTCATGTTACATACATATTGATAATTATTTACAGTTATTATGATTGACCATGCTGCTAGACAAAATGGACAACATCTAATAACAGTATAGTGACTCTATCTCTAATATTTACATCGTGATTTACTTTAATAAAGCTAAATACTGGCATTGCCAGTGTCCCTCGGACACAGTAATTTTAACACAGCAAACAGTAATGATTCTTATTTTTCTTAATTTAAGTAAACAATTGATCTGTCAACAGATATTTATCAAAATAAAAACCATTGTGTACAGGAAATAAAACTTAAGGATATTTTTACATTTTTCTACTATAATACAAACTGTACGACCTAGACATTAAATTTTTATTAAATATTTCTAATTACACAGCATTATATACGTAATTTATATATAGGTAATATATCACAGTATGCATTGCCCCAACCGTTTTTGACAAGGAATAAAAATATATTTTTTTTAGGTAATGCAGAAATCGAAATTAATATAATTCAAAAATTACGTGTTTCTTGTAGTCTTTATAAAATATAATATATGAGGTACTTTCGCAAGAATGTATTATTTTTTTTGAAAATAAAAGCGCCACATAATCAAAAATTTGATTTTTCCTTATTACTATCACGAATAATTAAAACAAGAATAAGGGGTAATCGTAACCAATTAAAAATAAAACACGACACTAGTGGCTATACAGGGTGTCCCAGAATATGTGGACAATCTCTTGGAATCTAATAGAAAACCTAAAAATATTATGACAAGTTCCCATAAACTTTTTTCCTTCGAGCCTTCCTTACGGAGATACATAACGGACGACCCTGGAAATCGTTTTTTTTTTATAGCTTTTAAA
This sequence comes from Listronotus oregonensis, assembly GCA_019359885.1. Classification (NCBI taxonomy): domain Eukaryota; kingdom Metazoa; phylum Arthropoda; class Insecta; order Coleoptera; family Curculionidae; genus Listronotus; species Listronotus oregonensis. The sequence continues at coordinate 8,434 of JAHBCN010000935.1, forward strand.
ATACTAGGCGTAATTTTTTTTTAACATGATGGTACCTAGATAAGTCTTCTTAAAATGAACCCATTTAATTAATATTAATATTTAACTTATTTAGTTTGCCAGAGACGGACTAGCTCTGATACAATAATAGCATTTTTTTAACACCCTGTATGATAAAGGCTCAGGAATTTTTGGGTCCATTTTAAGAAAAAAACTTCATATAAACGTATTTTCTAAACGTTTTAACTACAGGGTGGTAAAATTTTCAAAAATAATTAATTTATTATTAATATCTGTAATACCACTTTAGATATTTTACAACATGTACTATGTATCAAGAAGCATTTTTTAGTGTACCACATTTTTTTTTATTTGCCAAAATAGGCAGGTTAAATTCTGTGCGAACGCCACTGGTGGAAGTAAAAAAAAATGTGGTACACTAAAAAATTCTTCTTAAAATTTTGCTAAATTTTATTAAGATATCTAAAGTGGTATTACAAATATTTATAATAGATAAATGATTTATTTTTAAAAATTTTATCACCTTGTATCTCAAAAGTTAAGAAGTTTAGGACATACGTTCATATGAAGTTTTCTTCTTAAAATAAACCCAAAAATTCCTAAATAGTGACGTAAAATTAGAAAACACCCTGTTTAATGTAAAAAAAATCAAACATAATACTTTATTTCTCGTAAACAGTTCATTTTATCGATGTCAATCAAGAATACCTTTTTAGTATAAAGTTAAAGCTATCCAAAAATAATATTTTTGAGCCTTTATCATACAGGGTGTTAAAAAATTGCTTATATTGTGTCAGAGCTAGTCCGTCCCTGGCAAACTAAATAAGCTAAATATGATTTACTGTGTTCATCTTAAGAAGACTTATCTAGTAACCATTATTTAAAAAAATATATTAATATACGCCTAGTATTTTAAAAGTTATTTAAACAAAAACGATTTCCAGGGGCGTCCGTTATGTACCTGTATCTCCGTAAGGGAGGGTCATAGGAAAAAAGTTTATGGGAACTTGTCATAATATTTTTAGGTTTTCTATTAGATTCCGAGAGATTGCCCACATATTCTGGGACACCCTGTATATTAAAATTTAAAATTTTAAGGACATATAATATAAAATGTGCAAAATTTTTAAAATGTCTGTTTATACAACTTAAGAGTAATAAATTAAAAATAAAAATTATATTCATTTCGACTCAGCTAATATGTTTTTTAAGAGTCCAATTAAACTGGAATGTTAATTAAGTTCCCAAAACTAATACTTTTAGTGCTAAAAATGCAACTATCTTTTCTACCTAAATATTTATGTTTTCCTAATGTTAAATCCAAAATGCAAATCAAATATATAACGTACGTATGAAAACCAACATTCCTTGCCAAAATAAAGACTAGTTGAAAATAGGAACAAGTCCACTAATCCAAAATTTTCCTGACTATTTGAGAGTAATCTTAAGCAGCCAGACCTTCCCTGGATGCAGACAAAAGATCTTCGCGAGGGGCTTCTGCAGCTTTTCGTTCGAAATGCAAATCCCACAATCCCGGCCTGGGCTCTGGCTCACTGGGTGGTCGATCGGAAGCTCGTTCGGGAGAATTTGTTTGCGCCCTTACGCTCTCTGATGGCGGATAGCCGAAGCCCAGCAAACCCCCATATTTCGCTGAGGGACCGAGACCATTTTGTGTTGGGCCCACTGACGACATCTCGTTTAACTGGAAAAAAAGAAAAAATATTGATATTTCTAAAAAGTTCTAAATAAAGGCTTTTTACATGGAGAATAGTTGTGATAAACAATCAATATTGTTAATTAAACAGGTTACACCACATTTCTAAAGAGCGAGCAAAACCAGTTGTTAGGGGAACATGTTACTTTTCTGTTTTTACTGTTTGCTTAATCATTATTATAAGAAGTTTTCTAAACAAAAATAAAAGTTGAGTATTTCTCAAAATTACACTCGTGTATATTAGACTGTCAAAATTTTTTGTTTTTTTTTTCCGAATTAATTTATCTCTAAAGTTTCTTCAATATAAAAAATCCATGCATGAATTTTTTTTCTTATTTTTATAGTAACCATATGATTTTTTTTTAATTTGGTTCTATCTTATAAAAATTTAATTCTCTACAAAATTGATTACCTTTGTTTTTTTTTCTAAACTTAATAGAAAAATTTTTAGTGATGAAATAATACAAATAATTTACTAGATAAGTCTTTTTAAAATAAACCCATTAAATCATATTTGGCTTATTCAGTTTGCCAGGGACGGACTAGCTCTGACACAATAATAGCAATTTTTTTAAGACCCTGTATAATAAAGGCTCAACAATATTATTTTTAGATAGCTTTAACCTTAAACTAAAAAAAGGTATTCTTGATTGACATCGATAAAATCAACTGTTTACGAGAAATAAAATATCATGGTTGATAATACCCAAAAATTGCTTTCCTAAATATTGACGTACAATTAGGGAACACCCTGTATAATGTAAAACAAATTATTCGTTTTACATTATACAGGGTGTCCCCTAATTGTACGTCAATATTTAGGAAAGCAATTTTTGGGTCCATTTTAAGAAGAAAACGTCATATGAACGTATGTCCTAAACGTCTTAACTTTTGATATACAGGGTGGTAAAATTTTCAAAAATAAATAATTTATTATTACTATTTGTAATACCACTTTAGATATTTTAATACAATTTGGCATATATGTACTATGTATCAAAAATCATTTTTCAGTGTACCACATTTTTTTTATAATTACCAGAATTTGACCTGCCTATTTTAGCAAATAAAAAAAATCTGGTACATTAAAAAATGATTCTTGATACATAGTACATGTATGCCAAATTTCAATAAAATAACTAAAGTGGTATTACAGATATTAATAATAAATTATTTATTTTTGAAAATTTTACCACCCTGTATCTCAAAAGTTAAGACGTTTAGGATACAGTTTACGTTCATTCAAGTTTTCTTCTTAAATTGGACCCAAAAATTGACTCCTTAAATATTGACGTACAATTGTAAAACACCCTGTATAATATAAAAAAAATACAAAATATGATATTTTATTTCTCATAAACAGTTGATTTTATCGATGTCAATCAAGAATCCATTTTTTTAGTTTAAGGTAAAAGCTACCCAAAAATAATATTGTTGAGCCTTTATCATACAGGGTGTTAAAAAATTGCTATAATTGTGTCAGAGCTAGTCCGTCCCTGGCAAAGTAAATAAGCCAAATATGATTTAATGGGTTCAGTTTAAGAAGACTTATCTAGTAACCATCATACTAAAAAAATGTTAAATTACGCCTAGTATTTTAAAATTAAAAAAAAAATAAAATGATTTCCAGCGTCGTCCGTTATGTAACGGAGAGTTTTTGAGGTGCTCAAATTATTTATTTTATTGGGATTTTGACATTTTTTTTATTATTTTAGGTGTTTTTGGGGTATAGGTTTAAAAGACTGTTTAAAACAATATGAACTTGTTTAAAAAAATTCCATGTATCTATATAACATTAACCTTAAATTTAATAGAAACTGTAATGGAGTTTTTCAAAGCTTTTGGTACATTTGGTTATGAGGTAAGTGTAGAACTTACTTTTTGTTGCATGCCGTTAAGGAATGGAGCCGGGAGGTACGGGTAAAAGAGATCGGGCCTCCGCTGCAGAAATTCTGAATCCTTGGGAGTCATGGGGAGGGGGGGCAGATCGAGTGACATGCGACGACCGCGCCGTGATGCTCCGTTGCTCCACATATGGGTGCCCATGTGAACCTGAAATTAAGTGTTTATGTATAATTAATTTACCTGACCTGGGTTTGTCAATTTTTTTATGTATACTAAATCAGAACTTATGTAAACACCCATTAGTAGTAATTTTACGTCACGGATCATGACGGTTATTTTACTCGTGTATAAGGCGTTGTTGATTTATTGTAGTATTCTAAAAATTAAAATAAAACCATCACTAAAAAGTGTACACATTTTTATGTTACTTAGTATATTTGTTAAGATTTTGTATACTAATAAATGTGTACCAAATTATACGGTATCAAAAAGTAGGCACCTACTTATTATAAAATGAAATACAAATTATGCTACAAATATAAATGTACGCCAAGTAATAAAAAAATTGATTAAGATACAAATATTCTAGGTGCATTCAGTAACAAGGGTTTCCTAAATAGTAAAATAAAAAGGTAATTTAAAAAAAAATTAAGCGACCAAAAAAAAAACTTAAAAAATAATATATTTTATTTGTACCTTTAATTAACCAACAAAAATAAAATTAAAAGTGTCAACTAGGGGCCTACATTGAGGTTGGTGCCATCGTTTTTATTAATTATATTTGATGGATTTGCTAGAATATATATATGATCATAATTTTTAGTTTTAACTAAAAGTCGAAATATATATTTTTTTGTTATAAGTACTAATATGTTTGTTGTAAATATCTAAAGATTTTGTTAAATTTAACCAAGGGCTTGAGATGTTTCCTCTTTGACACCACATCCGTAACGCGTATCAATAGACCAGGCCGTTACACCTACACTGAACTGATTTTGATATAATTTTTACTGTTTCTCAAGTTAAAGTAAATGCAAGCCAATAATAAACTAGACAGATCTAGAGAGATTAAGACATGTCCTGTGATATAAGGCAAATTTGAATTGAATCATATGCCACCAAAAGTGGTAGTAGTAGTAAAAAGATTAATTTGGCATTCTTTTACATTTTACATTAATAATTTTATATACGTTATATAAAATAAAAAATTAATTATATATAATAAAAAAAAAATATTTATGTCGTGCAAAATTTTTATTAAAACCAATATCATAGCAAGCGCCATCATCAGTGCTATTCGTCAAGCAATATATAAACAGGACTTCGACATATAGTTGGATCATTTTTAAAATGAAAATTCGGCGTCCTTTGAAAAAAAAAAAACATAAAAAGTAGCAAAAAAGATTTGGTTTGAACTGCGGCTGCCTTTGCTTTTTATAATGTGCCGCTTCCCGCACGTATCTTTAATAATAGACCATATAAAAAGCAGAGGCGACCGACAATAAAAATTAAACTTTTTTGGTACTTTTTATGTTTTTTTTTCTTTTCAAAGGGCACCGAATTTTTAATTTAAAAATGATCTATACAACAACATTATTCGGTAAAAAATTAAAAATGTAAATGAAAGCTCACATGTTTCCTTTGAAAGGGTAAATTAAAAAAAAATAAAAAAAATTTATACCCCCAGATTTCATTTTGTTGGAAAGGGAAACGTCTTCGTTATCAAAGAAAATCTAAAAGTTATTCTTTTAATTTTTTTTTAATTTTTGATGAAATTGTTGCAAAAGGTCTTACTACTACATTGGGAAGAAATATTATTAACGAATTCCTTGAAGCAGAAGCTCTGAATATACCAATAAAAAAGCTATTTTAATTAAATAAACAAATAGGGTGTTTTTAAGTTTTTTAAACATATGTCACCTATGGTATAATAAATATAGATTCCTAGTATTCTATGTATCCATAACTTAGAACCACTGACAACTTATTATTATTTTTTTTTAAATTAAAATGTAAGTTCAGTAAATTTAATTCTAACAAATTTTTATTTTTTCATTTTCTTACATAGGAAGGAAAAAATACCCATATGTTTAGTATTAGTTAAGTTGTTATTATTTTTTTATTTTGAATTCTTAGTTACCTCTACATTTTACAATAATTATTACATAAGCATTTTTCAAATGCTGGCGTACTAACTACTAATTCCTAAAGCGTATCATTAAGCCCAATGTTAATTTTATTAAATCTTGTATATTAGAGACACGAAACAGTGTTGTCAAATATGTTACTAGTCACTAGTGGTTATCTGATGTAAATTCTACTCTACTTTCTCAACGTACGCTAGTTGTATTAGGAGTTCTATATTTCAACATACACATAAAATATTCACAAAACTAAAATCTTGTATTTCTATTCTCTTTGTTTACCAATAATTGATACTCGACATTTCGGTTAGTATGTATATTCAACCGTGTAGTGATAAAGGAATATTAGGCCTATACCTAAAAAATATATTTTATCCCAACCAAATAAACGTAATATTAAAGACGATTATACTAGAGCATAGCTCCTTCAAATAGTACACCCAAGAGACAGATGACAAGAAAGTTAGTGTGCATTAGTAAGCAAAGCGACGGTACGTACCTTTAGGTTTCCCTTTGTGGTAAAGGCTTTCTGACAGACAGTACATCTAAATGGTTTATCACCAGTATGTGTTCTCATGTGAATCTGTAATGCCGAGCTGGATGAAAAGTTCTTATTGCATACGTGGCACAAGTGCTTAGTTGACTGCAAGCCTGTAAAGACACACACCACACACAAGTTAGCCCACAACCTAGCTCTTAGTTAGTGCAAGCGAAACGGTGTTTAGTTAGACGCCGCTGCTTTTATTTACATGAACTATGAGACAATACAACAGTGTCAGTGTTAGTTTATGGTGGTTTAGGATATTTATATTTATATAGCTTTAGTCAGCTGACAGATCTTAAAAATATTGTAAATAATGAAAGTAATAGTAGAAACTAAGGCTGCCTTCATAAGGTTGTTGTCAGTAAACGTAAAAAGCTATATTAAAATCCAAAGCACTGAGCATACATTTTCCAGATGATCTTATTTTACTTATTATTCATAAAAAATTTTAAGGCAGCGGTAAGCAATAATGCATTAAACAATAATTATATACAGGGTAATTCATGAGAAAATGTCAATTCTTGAGGTACGTAGTCAGGGTCCAAAAATAAACATAAAAGTCTATACAAATATGGGTCCGCAAGGCCTTCGTTTTCGAGATATAGGGTGTTCACCCCAGAGCTGACATGTGCTTAGAAGTAAATGGTATGATTTTTAAAAATTATAAAGCCTATAAGCTTATGTTTTGCCGAACATAATTTAAGAAAAATAATTTTATTGAAAATTAAAATACATATTGTTTAATTATACATTTCGTTTTATTTTTTTTTAAATTTTGCTATAATAAAATCAGATACGTCGTAATTTTTTTAAATCCAAATATCTCGAAAATGGTTGCTCATATCAATTCTTAACAAGTATACCTTTTTGACGTAAAAATGACACAACAATTATTTAATTTACTTATAAATATAATACGGGACCGTACCAAGAAGTTGTGATTGTTCAAAATAGTAAAAAGACGTGTAGGTGGCTCCCCCTACAAGTAAGATCCGTAATAAGATTAAATTCGAATCCGTCATACCAAAAAAACCCTCGGATACCAATTTTTACTCCAATATTTACATTATCATGGATTTTATTTAAAAAATAGAAAAATTTAATAAATATTTTAACACCCTGTATTTCGAAAACGAAGGACTACGTACCTCAAGTAATGACATTTCCTTATGAATCACCCTGTATACATGAATATTTTTTGTTTATATGCTACCTAAATACAACTGGATACACAGGGTGTCTCGAAATTAGGGAGTAAAACTCCTAGGACTTATTGTACTACTCAAAATACGAAAAAAAACTTTATATAAACATGCCTCGAAAAATGCACTAGCACTAGAGATCCGAAGAATGGGACCCAAAATCTCGTTTTGCCTCATATTTTTAAAATCTTACTTATTTTTACACAGAAAGGGTATTCTCAGTCGATCTTCATATTTTGACCCATTTTCTAGCACACATTAAAAAGTAACATAATATCCATTAAAAATAAATTTTAAAAATGCATATTAAAAATTATTAATAGTTTAACTTGACGTTTTATTAATTGCTCCTAGTTGCTATGAAATAAAATTTAAGAAATACTTTGGGCCATATGTGCAATGTGGTGTACCACCGGTAAAGATTTTACTCAGCAAATAATGGAATTCTTTGGGCATCGCAAAGTATAAGCCGTAGAGCAAGGATGGTGTTTAAGAAATACTTGTTGGGCTCGATTTGAATTTTTGGGCCATATGTGCACAAATTAATAAGTGACATCATACTCATTAAAAATAAAATAACAAAAATGCTAATTAAAAATTATCAATAGTTAAACATGACGTTTTATTAATTGCTGCTAATTGCTGCAAAATAAAATTCAAGAAATACTTGTTGGGCTCGATTTTAATTTTTGGGCTATATGTGCAATGTAGTGTACCACCGGGGAAGATTTTCCTCAGCAAATCATTTTGGAATTCTTTGGACATCGCAAATTATAAGCCGTAGAGCAAGGATGGTGTTTAAGAAATACTTGTTGAGCTCGATTTTAATTTTTGGGCCATATCTGCAAGGATGGTGTGTAAGGGAAAACGAAGGTTTATTTGAATTAAAATTCCAAATGAATTTTAAATAGGTTTTAAAATAAGCATTATAATTTTTTATTACTAAAAAAAGGTATTACAAATGTTTTGGACCATGTTGTAATTATGGTAACAAAAGGAAAAATTGTCTCCTATCTTTATCTTATAGATAAAATAAAACAAATAAATAAGATTAAAGTTGTCCTATTCTAATCATTTATACATTTGATGAATATAATATAATAGGTATATACAAAGATCGACTGACAATACCTTTATGTGTAAAAAATATTTAATCTTTACTAGACATAATTTACTAAGCACATTACCGAAAAAATATATAATTTGGAAAATCACGCAAACGATAATGGAAAACTGACAAACAAAACAGATGCAAGTCAGTTTATGGCTATATTAAATGATTCATTATAATAAAGGTTTCTGTTGATTTATTTTTAATGGATAAAAATATATGGTTTTTAAATAATTTTACAAGAAAATAGGCCAAAATACAAAGATCTATTTGGAACACCTTTTTTGTTTAAAAATGATAAAGAGTTTATTATTTGTTTCTTAACGTACTGAAATTCCCCAAACAAAAAATTTGGGGCTTAATATACCAAGCCCACACTCTGTATGTAACGCTCATGAAAAAATGTATTCAATTTGGAAGATCAGCTAATGCAGGTTAAAAAATAAACAATTTAACCAAATTTAGCTAGCCTACCCTAAACGGTTCTAGAGATATGGCGCAAAATGTAAATTGGGTTTCCATTCTTCTGAGGGCTCTAGCCATCTTAGGGTGCATTTTTCGAGGCATATTTATGTAAACTTTTTTTCATATTTTGAGAAGCTTAACAAGCCCTAGAAATATTTTTCACCTATTTCAGGACACCCTGTATACGAAGAGTTTCACTGTTTTTTTTGGAAAACATAATTTTTAATAAAAGATGTTTATAAAAAACTAAATTTAACGGCCTCTTATTTAAAGTAAAGCATACCGGGCGCCTAAAAATATATATTGTGACTCTGTCACATACAAATTTTTATAGCTCAACATTCTTTAAAATAACAGAAGTTATAAGCATTTAATTTTTACAGAGATAAAGTAAAATAATATTTGGTAAGCTGAAATTTTTGTTTAATATAATTTGTTTTAATTATTGATACATGATCTATCAGACGACTACGCAGCTTTTAATTTTGTTTACTTATTGCCCATACCACAATCAGGTGTGTCAAAATTTACAAATGAACCCAAAAAAAAGTTTTTGTTTGACACTTTTGATACTTTTGGCACTTAATGCCTAGGTGGACGAGCGCGACTAAATGCGCTCAGTACCTGCTGGCTAATGTATTCCTGTTTTATTTTACTACATTTTAATATGGTTTGCGGGAAGGGCAAATTAAATGCTAAAAATATCTGCGGATTTCTATCTATAACCCTAGGTACAGTGCACGTACTGATAATAAGTGGCCTTTTATATTCTTTAATTGGAATACTATTTGTCCACAAAATTTATAAAATTGATTAATTAAAAATATAACTGAAAGTACTAAAAAAAATAAAACAATGATTTTGTGCCTCCTTTATGTTTTTGCCTGCACCTTTGCGCATGTTGATTTGAATTAGAGTTAAGTTTGTTTTATTACTATTTTAAATCGACAAAGACGTTTTATTTTATCATTTAATCATTAAGAGATCTATGGACGTTTTTTGGAATAAAATAGTGTCTTGAGGATTAAGCAAATCTGCCCAACCGCAATCGTTTTTAGTGATGTTGTCCTAAAAATCTTAAGAAAAGTTTTTTTGCTCTTTATTAAAAAAATATCTAAGATATTTACTTTTCAAAATTGTGTTTATACATTCGCCTTTTTAAAAGTTGTATACCGTTTTCATAGCAACCTAAATACAGAAACAACCAAACTTAATTTATGAACACCATAACTGATTCATTAGTACTTACAATGAATAATAAAATTGGTAATAATAAAATAGTACCAAAAAGCGTTTAATGCAAGAAAACAAAAAAAGAAAAAGTTTAGAAAAATAGCTATAGGCAGTGAAAGTAAAAATAATTCAGAACCAGGCGGTGTACTGTAAATATAATACATTTCTTTGGATTTTGTGTACGAGACAGCAGCAACAATGGAAAATAACTTTAACGTACCGTGCTTGTCAAAAATATGAAAGTTTAAATCAAATTATAATTAAGTATTTCCATATTTCTGAAAATTAAAGAAGTAAATATTTTAATGAGTTTTACATGAGGGAAATTGAAAAATATTTTTTTTTCGACATATTCTTTACACAGTCTGTGCACTGTATCTTAGGGTATTAAGAGTTTGCGAATAAATTTGTTTTGTAAAAATAAATTATATATATCTTTTTATTACATCTATGCAAATAAGAGGTCGACACGTAACTTAACAATATCCGTTTAAATTGAAAAATGAAAATGATTAATTTTAATTAAATTACAAGAAAATATATTCAACTCATGATCGACAAACCTACTTGGAGGACGTTTGGGTAATGGTAGTTCAGTCTCCGTGGTTTCCCTTTTTATGTGCGGTTGCTCTTTCTGCTCTTGCAGCTGCGGTAACATCTGGGATATTTGAGGTAGCGAAACAGGAGGAAGCGGAGGGGGAGGTTGTTGTGGTTGCTGCTGGTGGTGTTGGATCTGCTGATGCTGCTGTTGGATTTGCTGCATTGACTGTTCACTATCATTTGAAAGGTCACGTGAAGGTAAACTTGGAGGCAGTGGAGTTGAATCGTCTCCACTTAATGACGGTGTCTTGTTTTCAAACATATGTTGGGGCATGTCTCGAATCTTGTGAGTAAGCATGTGCTGTTTCATGTTGCCCTGGAAAAAAATGAAAGCCAATGTTAAGTTAGTGGATATATATCCCAGTGTAGAAGGAATATTCGAAAGTAATTTTAGTGTTGTAAAATATTCCTAACAATAATTTTGTAATATTGGCTAACTCTGGATTTACAAAAATTGGCTTAAAAAGATTTATACCTTTCATTGTTAAATTTATTCTATCAAGAAATACTCTAGGGGCGTTATACTAATAATGATAACTTAATATACGTTAGATATAACTTAATATTTTCTTGGTAGATAATCTAAAAACTGCCTAACAAATTCTTTAGTACCGGATTTTTACACTATTAGCGATCACCTTAAAGTAAGATAGAGAAATACGGTTTTTGGTCCAAGACAACGCTTAACAGTTATTGGAAAAATGCATACAACACTAAGTTATTTGCAATATTCCCTTACTACACAGGATGTTAGTTTTTTCGTGGCTTACCGCCAGCTGCATCCAAGAGGAGGCGTATCCGGGGCTCATCGGTAAAGGGAATACTGAAGGGATGTTGCGGGAAGCAGGTTTTCTGGATCGAGCCTTCCAAGGCTTAGCGTCCTCCTGGATACGCCTCTGCTTGTTGCAGTCGCAACTATCCTGAAATTTACAGGTGTAAGTGAAATTTATAGAGACAACCGAGGACAATTTTTATGTAAAAAAATATTAAATACATATTTACAAGTTGGTTAGTTATATAAAAAAAATATTATTTTAAAAATATAAAAAAAGACACAAGAACCGCCACTCAAAAAAATTATATTTATTTAAACAAAATTGATATATTTTTCTTAACAATTATAATTTAGTTTAAGAATGTTTAAAGAAGTTTATCTTCCATTGCACATAAATCAGGTTAGAACGTATACGACGCTCCTTCAAAAGTAATAGGAAATCTTATCTTTACTTTTTACAGTATGATATTCTTTTTCTTAAATTAATTTCTGACAAAATCAAATGCCCTTTTTTCTTGAGGTCTTAAATATGTTTGATGTAACCAAACATCATTATCGGTTGTTCAACAATAAATTTTGCGTCTTAGTCTAAATACATTAGTTAAATAAATAATATATTATGCAGTTAAAACACTGATAACGTCCTAATTAAATTTATAGCAGAAAGATTTTGTATTGCTTTATAATTAATTTTTTAGTGGTGTCGTACTGAGTACACAAATAAGACATTAACAGACCCAAAATGTAGCTAATATTTTTTAATACAGCTATTAATTTTTATTTCAGCAAAAAATGTAAGAATATTAAATTCTTATTTTACTTTTAAAATCCTTTTAAATATGACCACAAACAGTGTGATTCAAAATACAAATGCCATCTTCTTAGCCAAAAATAAGACAAAAATATTACGTAAACATGGATCCAAAGCAGCTGCATTTTTAGGATACAAGGTGTGAAAGAAAAATTTTTAGAGTTGGGATTTTATTCAGATAATTTAAGAGCACTTTTTAGATGCAAATTTAAGCAAATAATATGGGTAATTTACCAAATTATTAATAATATTATTATTAATAAGTTATGACGAAATAAGGGTAAAAAAATTAATAAAATTGCCGGAAGCTACGACACCGGTTCATAATAGGAACAAAAGTTTATCATCAGAGGGTTGATTTTAGTTAATATTCTAACTGTGACCCCAACCCTAATGATTTTTCTTTCACACCCCGTATCTTAAAAATTAGGCCGTGTTAGGCCCATGTTTATGTAACATTTTGGTCTTATTTTTACAATAAGCAATGGTATATGTTTTTTGAATCACCCTGTATATTTTATACATTTTAAAATATATTTGTCCAAACAACCGTGTGTAACTAAGTCACATTTTATGTAAAATCCTATTAGATATATTTTATAAAGCGGGTCTAGACTTCTGAAACCAAGTTGCAAATTTAGCAAATTTAAGTTATAATAATAAATCATTTTTTTAACAATAATATGTTAAATAAACAATTTTTTATTTATTCAAAACAGGGTTGTTTATAGTGAAAACCTTTTTGAATTAAAATTTAAAGACCTTTATGGGATTTGGTATGACTAGGTATGATTTATGAATAAGTAATTTATATATTGAAATCTTGGACAGAACAAACTTTCTAATATTACTTACTATGTGAAGGAATTACATAAAAAAATCTATATCAACCTAGTGAAACAAAAATGTTTGAAAAAATGCCATTTCATATTTCTTATTCATTTATTTTAAAAATATGCGATTATTGAAACGTTAGAACAATAGATGTGGAGACATCTCAAATTAAATGCTGGCAAAGAGCCAAATATAAGTTATGTCGTATGTCTAAGTGGTCTATTTTTGATTAAGAATCTTATTTTTATGTTAAAATGTACTTTTTAACTTGTCGTCATTAAGATCTGATGTGATTGCCGTGAAAAATGCAGACGGATTCCTTAGAATTTAACTTGAGTACTGCAGTTTATTTTTGTCTGCAATTATTCAATATTTATTGCTGTGTTATATTCGTTTTCGATTAAAAATCGCTATGCAAATGGCACATTCTTCTTGCAGCTTTTATGAACTTAGGCCTATTTTTAACATGTTATTATTCATCCCGATGAACAGAAATAGTTCAGCGAGCATTAGCAGCATTCTTCTCTGCCGTAATAATTACAAATGAGATTCAAAATACGCTTATTCATTTGTCTTTCTCTTAACAAATAAACTTGTATTCTGGTTTACTTTAATGGAGATCTACATGGTGCCATTTCTTTAATGGCCATATTGAGGTGATTTTTTCTGCGACTATTTTTTTTCCCTTTGGTCCCATCGTAAAATTTTGTTGGAAATACCCCCCAAAAAATTCCCTAAAAGTTTCAGCGCTTAATATTAATATTAAGTACTCGCCCAAAGCGTGTAAAATTTTTCATTTAAAAAATACGTAAACTTGTATCCTTTTTTTTATTTCTATAACTAAGCAGCATTTTATGTTATCGTCTTGCCAAAGATGGGATTTTTTGAGAATTGAATGCTCTAAAAAAAAGTCCCTGCTATTTACTATTATAAATACAAAAAATGTAATGCACTTTCGTGCAGTTTATAGCAAAAAATCTGGTAAGATATTTTTATTTCTTGGTTACTCTTTTTCATTTTTAAATTATTTTACCAAATTATATTTTAATGGGACAGGCACCCTTTATTTCTAACAAGAAAATATGTTTGCCAAATTTGCTGTATAAAAAGATAGTAACAAGGGACAAAAAAATAAATTTTCTTTGTTGACAAATTCTAGAATTTGGTTCCAATCTCGTTTACAGATAAAATTGTGTTTAAGGAAACTAATTTTTTTTTGACGTGTCGATGATTTCATAAAAAATAGAATTGCCTAATAAACTAGAAAAAAATGAGCCATATAATATACCAAAGAAAAACAAAAACTCTAAAAGTGTAAAAAATATTAATATTAAGCCAAAAATATAGTAATGTAGGTTATTTTATAAGGTACACATTGAAAACTTAAGTGCTTAAACTGAAAATACTTAAATTGAGAAACAGTCTACACTTTCTTAGCTAGAGAGGATCTTTTTTTTAAGGAATTTTAAAAATCGGATATAAAAAATTTCGTAAACGAATTAAGCAATATAACTAAAACTATTTAATATTTAAGTTAAATATGTATTTTTCAAAATACATATTAATATTAAAAGCTGCTATATTTAAAATTATAAATTTACCTTTGTTGAAAATCCTCTGTCACATACAGTACACTTAAAAGGCCTTTCTTTTGTATGACTTCTATAATGTATTTCCAATGCTGAATGACAAGCAAACGTTTTGAAGCACAAGTTACAGGTGGTATTTCCACGACCTAGGAAAAAAGAACATTTTTATTATATTAAGATGGTTACGAAACTGCTGAATTAAAAAGTAGTATAACGTGGTACGAATTGTTAGGGTCAACACTCTCTAAAAGACTTGACTACCTATACAGGGTGTCTGGAGTAAAGTACTTGGAGGACTTAAAGATATTGAGATTTAAAGAAAAAGACCTACATGCCACTGGTTCCATACTGTAGATACTCTAATGAAGAAGAAAATGCAAAGCAAGCAGTTCGACGATACTCCATAGAGGCTAGAACGAGATGTATGAGAATCGTGTCTTGTGTTATTTTATTGGGATCTACTTAATAAGCAATTATCCTAACCCATCATTTATTAAATCCAAAGTCGTAAAAATATATGTAAAAGAGAAAAGGAGCCCTGCGAGGAAAATGTAAAGAAAATATATTAAAGGAAATAATTTTATCTGAAAAAAATATAAGTTTTCTGATAGCTGCTGTTGCTATGGATATAACCGTATTCCTTAGGATATTCTTCGGAAGTAACTTTAATAGGGCTGTTCAACAGGACTGATTCGTTCATAAGCAATAAAGAATATTTGTTAAATTTTAATTAAAATCACTGTTTTTCAGGCATTAAATATTTAGATTACAATTACATTGTGTTAAAGGTGTTTTAAAGAGGAAATTTCTAAACCAACATCGCTGAGCTTTTTTATTATTCAGTGTTTTTTTTTATAATATAGAAGAAAGTAACATACAAAAAACATGTTTAAATAAATATAAAAAAATATTTTATTACTTACCTAAACTTGGTCCATGGCCGACGGCTAACCTCAAAGGGCTAAATGACGTAGATGTAAGTACGGATGATGTAAGAGATGATAATGCCGAAGTCATCAAAGGTGACGAGTTTTGAGAAACCGGTGGTAAAAGTCCGAAAGCAGAAAAGAGGGAAGGTGGTGCATTCGGGCTTGGACCGGGACTAGTAATTGGCTGGTTTTGATTTTGTTTAGGGGTCAAATCCAAAGCTCCCATAGAATTGCATTCTGAAGGTGTTGGACTTCCGGCTTGCTGTGAAGATGGTGGTCTTGGTATCTACAGAAAAATATATATTTATGTTTAAAACAGTTTTGGTACAAAATCTTATAAACATACGCATTTGTTCTATCTGTCAAAAAAATTATTATTTATATAAGTTAGTGATCTGTCGGTTCACTTCCATAAAGGTGTTTATGCCTGACATTAAATAAAATATTATTAATTAGAATTTAATTTTAAAATGTTTGGAACAGTTCTGTTCTTTACAGTGTTTTCCGTGTATAAGTTATGTATTTTTTATATTACTGACTGAAAAAATTAGAAATTATTGAGACATGAACCGATGCATATGACTTTATAAAGTGATACTATTATTTTGAGTCATATACATAGGTATTTTTTATCCTGTAAGCTATTTTTGTATTGATACAACTAATGACTTAATTTAATTTTCATTTTATTTGATTTTTTTTTCACCAAATAGTTTAAATTATTGCAGAGTTAACAATCACGTACAGTCTAAAAAATATTTTTAAAAACCTTAAAATAAACCTTTTATTGACCATGTTTCATTAGGTATATCGTGTGCTTGATTGGGTGCATGTGTGTATGTGTACCCCATTAGAATTTATTTTGTGTGCGTATATTTTAAAAGCAACAAAATAACAAAGTTTTGTCCATGGGAGGTGAAAATAAGATCTTGTTTTTTGTAATTGTTTTTTTAAAAAAGAAAATTAAAATATTATTTTCTAGTTTTTAAGCTCTCCACTTTTAAAAATGTATATGATTAAACGGTATTTTTAAGCTAAGTTCTAAACTGAATATATTTTTTTATTAATTTCTCAAAACTAAATAATGATTTACCTAGATGATTTAAACCCAGAGTTGTCACAGAGTTGTACAATCCGCATAGTATAAAATTTGACATTATCTCTAACAAACAGTAAGATAGATAAGAAATTAAATTATTATTATTTTTAAAACATATTTTCTGTAAATTTTAAAAAATCTACAAATATTAACAACTAGCAGATACAAACGATCAAGTATTTTTAGTAAAGAATGTACTTGTTTTAAACATCAGAGAAAATACTAAATATTAAAATTGTCAAAAAAACTTACCTGGACGGGTGTATTTGTTATTCGGTTTTGCGGTGACTGGATTTCTGGACTTTCTGGACTAGTAACAGATCGATTAGGAGATTTTTCACCATTCTGCATATTAGAAGGAGATTGCATGGCTCTGTTACAACTTAAATCTTCACTGGAACAGTTTAAATCACTATTTGTAAATTGTGAAGCTATTGAGGTATTTGGATTGATATGGTTGTTGCTTCCAGACGGCGAAGAGGGAAAATGAGGCATATTTTGATTATCAGTGTTGGTGCTCATATTGTCGTCATCTTCATCGTCATCGTCCATACTTTCATGTTCCGATCTTTCATCTTTTTCAAATTTCATATTAAATGGCATGCCAGGATTTCCCAAAGGCGAAAAGCCTGGGACAGGAAATCCCTGACCTAGGAATGGATGCATGGAATTAGGGAGACCCGGAAAACCTCCGTGGGAAGGAAAGTCTTTTACTTCAGCTGCTTGAATTTGTTCCGGTGTGAGATCAGTGGGTTCGCCAGTATGTAGACGGATATGCTGTTGTAAAACTAAGGCATTGGTAAACTTTTTGTGGCAAACTGGACATTGGTGAAGTACGCGCATGGGCGGCTTGGCCCTATGTACTCCCATGTGTGTCTTTAAGTTGCCCTTGGTTGTAAAAGCTCGTCCGCATATTTTGCATCTAAATGGCCTTTCTCCGGTATGTGTCCGATAGTGCATTTGAAGAGCGCTTTTACATGATAAAACTCGATGGCAAATAACACATTGATTTGGGTCTGATAATTTGTGCTCAATATTATCAACTAACTGTTGCAATTTACTTGTTTCGGATGTTTTAGTCACTTCTATTAAACTTTCCCAGGAATTATCATTACTGCCAGGTCTAGGCAGTAGGTTAGTGTAAATAAACGGATCTTTAGTAATGTCGGGAATGGGGGTTGTTGGAAAAGGCCCTAGACTTCCAGATGACGTACTACTAGGGGGTGAAGTTGTATGTCCAAATGAGAAGTTAGCAGGAAGTCTTTGTCCAGTTGCGATACTTAGTGGCGTTGTAATATGATTGGATCGACCAGATAAATTTTCTGGTTCATCTTGCATTTCTGAATGATTATCAGGACTTCTTTGTTCCATGCCTTCTTCATTGCTATATTTGCTGTCATTGCTACATTCATCGTATGCATTAAGTGACACATGTCTATCTTGTTCATTTTCTGGTTCATTCTCATTATAACTTGGTTCTTGTTTCGGGGTAACTTGAGGAACATTTTCTTTTGGAAGTTCACTATTTTCTTTTTTTCGTTCATCATTATCTAGATCGCTTTTACAAGGAGGATTTTCTGGTATAGGTGAGGGAGTTCTTTGCTGCGTTCGTAGATCTGCTGGGGCTTCTTGTTCTTCACGTTTAATAAATAATGGATGCTGTGAAAAAAGTCGATGTGGGGGCGTCTGTGGGGAAGGTTGTAATCGACTATTGATTAGGTCTGGTGGGGGTGGAATTGGAGGACGATATAACGGTAAGGATGTTGGAGGGAATGGTGGAGCACCAGGAAAACTTAAGTGGGGAGGATGAGGATGTCCACCTGGTGATAATGATGGCTGTTGACCAAGTTGAGCCAAAAGTGGGGGATGATATTTATCTAAGTGCTCGGGTACTGGATTAGGATTCATCTTGATATGCGGAAATTTTGCGCTGTGTCTTTGAAAGTGAACCTTTAAGTTTCCTTTTGTAGTAAATCGACTACCACATACATTGCACTTATATGGACGTTCGCCTGTATGTGAACGGATATGAATTTGAAGAGCAGAGTCTGATCCAAACACTTTACCACAATATCTACAACGGTGTTTGAAAAATGGCTCATTGCGACCCTTTGAGTCATAAGGTGACATTGATCCCTTGCTTTTTCTAAATGCTAATTCATCTGCTAAATTTGTGGCTAACAATCCTTGACTAGCATTATCAAGTACTTCCTGTGCACGTTTTTGTAACATTTCTAGAGTATTTGGCTCTTCTACTAACGGCGGATCATTACTATGTGTAATTATAGTTGATGCTAGAGATGCAGATATAGAACACATTGGAGATTGCAACTGAATAGGTAAATTTGATACATTACAAGCCTCTGATTCTGTTTCAGGTGTTCTTCGTGGTTCAATAGGGGGGTGAGAACTGGGTCGTTCAGCTAGTACTGGAGAGGGTTCGCGAGACATTATCTTTGGGGGTGGTGTCTCGGGCGATTCATCCGGCGAATTTTCACCTCCATTTTCTGATGGTGGTGGAGAGCCACTTTGTTCGTCTTCCTTTTGTTTATCTATTTGAAGCTGATGCTGTAACTGATTAATTAACTGCAGTTGTAATACTTGCTGATGTTGTAATGTAAATAAAGTAGATTGCAAAACAGCTAGTTCTTGTAAAGCAGCTTCGTTATCTGCGTTATTTGCCATAGCAGTAGCTGCAAATTGGGCAACTGCCACTTTTGTATTTTGAAGAGCTTCTAACGTAACGTGTCCGGGAGCCGGGGGTGGAGGAAAGGGAAAATTAAGGCGATTTTCGTCCGATGAACTTTCGTCAACGCTATTATTGTTCGCAGCGTCCTGTCTGTGGCGACGCATGCGTTCAAGTTGTTTTCCACCAGACTCGTCTTCATCTTCGTCATCCTCCGAGACCACCATGTCTTCTGGATCGGAATGTGCTGGATCATCATGTTTGATTGCTTTCTTGTCGCACTCTGCTTTGTGCGTTAAATACTCTTGTAACTGTGTGAACTGCTCTTGGCAACGTTGACACATAAGCACCTCGGGCAGATCCTTAACGTTCGCGTCAAGGCCATCTGAAAACAAAACACCGGAGTTAATAAAACGAGAAATTAAACACCGAAGAAGCGGGTACGTCCGCTCTCTCGAATACATCACGCGGTAGTGAAAAAGCGGGGTGGGAGCCCGACTTGCATAGGTCGAGATATTATTAAATGAGATATGAAAGGAGTGGGGAAAATATGAAGGGGTCCCGAGAGCAAGCGCAGAATATGATAAACGACCGGGCCAAGGACCAGCCACGGCACCGGTTATGACAGCTGGGCGGCGCTCGCTGATCATAAATAAAATACACTTGTTGCTCTCTTATATTCCCCGCCCATAAAATACGCCCAGAAATTTCATATCCATAAAGCATAACAGTTCGACTAAACGTCCGGAATTGTCAGGCTGAACATATGCCCTAAGAGATCGAGATTAAACTGAAACGATTTTACGCTCGAATTACACCACGAGCGAACGTCGGCCGTGATTATCGATTGAAAGCGACGCTTAAAAACAGCCTACATCTACAATAGAAAAATACTTTGGGTATTTTTAGTACTCTTTTAATATTTTATAGTATCCTACTACTCTATGTTAAAGCAAAACATATCCTAAAATAAATGATATAGAGAGTCGAAAGTGAGTATAATTTATGTTTATGTGTAAGTATAATAAAATTTGATGCTGTTATTTATTCATTA
Source organism: Listronotus oregonensis (assembly GCA_019359885.1). Lineage (NCBI taxonomy): Eukaryota > Metazoa > Arthropoda > Insecta > Coleoptera > Curculionidae > Listronotus > Listronotus oregonensis. The sequence goes on from JAHBCN010000935.1 coordinate 29,069, forward strand.
AATTTTATCAGCATACTTTAATTCTTTAAAAAATATCCGATGTTATGTTGCTTTAAATCTGATTTAGAAGTTACGAAAATATTTAAAGAGATAAAAGGAAATTTGATACAGTATTTATATCAATTAAATTAAATCACATTGTTATAATGGTAATTAGATTTTAATATTTGTATTAGCGGCATTGTATTTGAATATCAGATTTATTTTTATTTGATTGTATAAATTAAATTGAAACTAGTACAATAAAATAATTTACCATTGTAATTTACACCAATCATTAAGTCCATATTTCACTCCATAAATGTACTTTTACTAAAAATTTTAATAGACAAAAATTATAAAATATATTAGAAAATTACTTGTGGGTATTCTGAACGTATTATACATTTTTAAGCATAAACCATTTAATAAGAGCTCAATAACCTAGAGTACGCCGCGAGAAACAATTAGGTCGTGTACTAAATTGAGGACTGATTTTTTTTCTACACGTGTTTACACCAACTTAATTTGTGAATCAGTTTAATCCAGGTTTAAATCTAGTACCAAAACAAGAGTTTACCATATGATCAGAACCTAACCTTGTTTGTATTTTAATTTTACAGCACTTTAAAAAACGTAAAAACAAGAAAAATATTTTTTAGATTAAGTGGAATTCGCCGTTTTTCGTGCTAAACGCGAATTGTTAAAGACGAAAGCTGTCACTATGGTCCACCAAAAAGGACTGACGTGTTTACACCAAATAAAAATCATATTTGATCCACCCCAGTTGAGATGGTTCAAATTTGAGTACAAATGTTAATACCCCTGGGTTTACCTCTGAAAAAAAATACGCCAGACGTCATTTAGACCTCCAACTAAAATTTGGTCCACTCGGGTAAACAAGACTAATAACTCCAATTATATAAATATTATATATTTTATATATGCTACATTTTACCTTGGTGTCTACTGTTTTTTTATTGAATAATAAAAACAACAAACGCACCTATTAAAGTAGTAATTTAATATCAATTTAAAATCATCGAAAGGCCTATGAACTATTACAAACCATTCTTTTGGCATCGACATACGTTGGTATAACAAATAAATGCCACGAACTAAATTTAAATCTTGTAAAACAACATGAGGATTATTGGGTAAGTACTTTAATTCGGAAAAGCAAGAAATAAAAATATTCATTTCAATTAAAATTGTGTTATCAAATATAGGCACTTTTATTTAAATGTATAGCCCCACGTTGGGCGCCAGTTGATATAAGGTACCGAGGTATAGTGTAGAGGTGTTCCAGTCACAAATGAGTATAAATCTCATAGGATTGTCCTTATAGCAAGAAAAAGGTAGGTTAAGTCTATTATTATTTTGTTTAAAAAGCGATGGATTTGTTTTAATAATATATTTTTTAACTTTCTGAATTGGGTACTAAAATCAAACATAAAGCCTTAGTATGTTTCCCTTATTTTTTTTCTGTAAATTTTAACACGTTCCTTTTTATTTTTATATTTTCTACGTAAAGCAGGCTTTTTTTCTGAAATTTAAACTCGTATTTTCCAGTGGGAGTGGTTTCATTCAATACTTGTTTTCTTTTAAAGAGAAGTTTGAAAGCCTTTTTATTAAAAATATATACAAATATAATAAGAATTGGAAATATAAATAAAATTAATACTTTAAGAAATATTTTCTTATTGATTTACCTTTCAAATTAGTTATTTCGACTAACTTTCTGATATTTTAGACTTTCTTAACTTAATATGTTTAATAATTTCGTAAAAATAATTAAAAAAAAAACATTTTAAACTTTTTTCATATGTTCTTTGTTATTTAAATATATTCGCTTATTGCCTGATTACTTTAGACACTAAGTACTTAAACATATCTTAAGTTTATCTATTAGACATTTATTTTTATTTCATTGGCGATATTCCGGGAATGTTTACAAAACTTGAAGTAAAATCGATTGTTATATACGTTCGTAGTAACTCCAAATTCAATTCGACCTGTGCGGGCAAGATATAAAAGGTTAGCGCGAAGTAGAGGCAGCTTTACGACGTTACAGACTACTACAAAAATAGAATTTCTGTGTATAAATATTTATGTTCTTTCTCTGTGGAATCAAAAATATTACCGCATGTTTTACTTTTGGTTTTTGTTTGATTTAATTAATTGTAGGCTATAAAAAGAAAACATATTTTTTAAAGCTATTCTAGGAAACACCTTGTTATTTGTTAAACTTTAGAAGTTCATAAAAGATAGAAATAAGTATTAGGACAGTGGTAAACATAACCATATTACCCCTGTTTAATAGTTTATACCTTGAGTTTATAAATTAAATATAAAAAACTAATTGGTTTTTGTTGTGTTGACAAACTTGCTTATAATTACATATTACCTACTATGTCATACTACCAGTAATTTAAACCAAGAAAGAAAACAAATTTAACCCAAAGAAAAAAAAAGTCTGGCACTTGTTCATCTTATTTAAAGGATCTACAAGTAAAATACTTATTGTACCAATTTAAATTGGGCATATTTATGTAACACTTTTTATAACCGATTTATGTTTTAGAAACTTAAAAGGAGTTTGACACGGGATGTTAACTTTTGTTGGCAAACCAGTCAATTACTAGACGATCAACTGTTTGTCGTATATTTATGACGACAATCGACATGAGTGATTTTATGCAATTTGAGATGTGGATGTTTAATACTAAGAGACTTCTTAGATTTAAATATTATCGGTGTTCGCAAACCCCGTATGTGCTATATACTATAGTATAGCACATATCAGGTGTTCAACGATGTTCAATCATGTAATTGCTTTTTAACATTGTAAGCTATCGTATATAACTTGCCATATATTGATCAGTTCTTTGCCAAGCTCGTTAGCAGCAGAGATGACTAAAATAACAGGAAGAAAATGGAAATATCAAGTAAAAAAAAAGTAAATCCCAGATTTACTAAAAATAGAGTATTTAACAACCATAATTAATTGCTCTACAAGTGTTGAAGCATGATAATGTATGATTCTAAAATATTTCATTAATGAATATTCACGTAATTGTTAAGGAGACTGTGTAATAACATTTATTAGTAGTTAATAGTAGCATCGTCGAGAATATCGTATTATTATTTATGTATTTATCTACGACTTCCGTGATTCTAATAAAATGGCCACCAAAAGGCAATTAAACCTTAATATCCCTATGGCGTAAGATATATAAAAATGAAATAAAATTTAAATTTTAAATTTAACAGCCCATTTAATATTTTAAAAGTGTAATACACAATAGCTTTGTCAAACAGAGATAGGCCGTCAGACAAGCCTTTTTCACCGCACCGACAGAAAGAAATTCTATATCTCGGAAACCCTTCGTCGTGACATCCGGTTGTATATATACATATTTGATATTTTACAGACAAAAATGCTGCCGTCAGCCAAAAAACACCCTTCGAATTCTTGCGGATATAAAACCCAAACAAAAAACCCTAATTTAGGTAACAATATAAGCGCGTGCGATATACAGAGACAAAAAATAAGGTAAAAAACTTCCCTTAAAATAATAATAGGCGCATCATTTTACTGCGGAAGCGTATATTTAAATTTTAGGAATCCAGAAGTCACACATATGACAACAGACTGTTTCCAGCTTTATGAAAACGGAAGCATAAGACTCGTGCCCGTGAGTCTACCCTCATTTGTCTTTCACCCCTCAAATAAAAGGGAGTTACAGAAGCGGATTTAGCCCGGTATTGATAATGTACTTGGTGAGGTATTTAGAATTCTGGTAATTTTATTTTAAATTAAGAACTTGTTAAAACAGCATTTGGTAATGAAAATAATAGAAATTCTAATATTTACGCACCCTAACTAAAAAAAATAATAAAAGCGTGCTCTTGCCTAGGCAAAATAGATAGCCACAACAGATTGTATTTTAAAACGTATGTACAACAAGGATATATAAATATATATATATAATATATATATATATATATATATATATATATATATATATATATATATATATATATATATATATATATATATATATATATATATATATAAAATAAAATATATATATATATATATATAAAAATTAAAATATATTAAAAGTAGAATCACAAAGGGATCCCCCAGAAATTATCTAAATAGAGGGAGCAGTAAAGATGTTAAGTGCTCAGTTCTAACTATTTTATTTCCAATATCTAGCTTTCGACTACGATTGTAAGCTTCATCAGGATAGCTAAAAACAACAATAGAAAAACAAGAACATTCAAACAACGAATCAAACACACAATTAGATTTTTAGTTACAAAATATGTAGTTACTCCTCTACGGGGTCAGGAAGACAGTGGAGCGGTGGATCGTATAAATAAAAATACATATATGTATATAAACAACACAATAAAATTTTTGTCACTATTTAAAAAATTAACAAACAGTCTAACAGTTATTAGTAAACACGAATAGGACATGCCTTTAAAAAACATAAATCAACGACTGGAAGGTGCAGCGATCATCTGATATTTTTTATAAAAAAAATTTTTAGTGCATAGTTTGAATTCTCTAAATGGTATTAATTATTATAATTTTTCTTTTTTACGCCTGATTATTTGGAAGAAAACTAATAAAAACAAATTCACAAGCCCTTAGTTCTGGTCGGTCATGGTTAGTTCTGGTTAGTTAAAGCGCCTTTTTATTTTTCCCAATTATATTTCAGACGTGATAAATACCATATTAAAAATAATTAAAATTTTGTTAATACCTTTTACGTAGGGATAATTTAGACAAATTCAAAAGCCCTCAGTTCTGGTCGGTCATCGTTAGTTCTAGTTAGTTAAAGGGGCTTTTTATTTTCCCCAATTATATTTCAGACGTAATAAATCACTAAGAGTAGGAACAGTAAACTTTTCCGTTTAGACGACAATTCGGCCATCAAATTAAATTTATTCCAAAAATTTTTGTACCTGCCTTTTTAGGGCCACATTTCGGATATACCCACATTACTTTATGTATTAGTATGTACATAATAGAAAAGATTAATGAATAGGCTCATTTTTACTAAAGTTTGTGACCTCATAATAATTACATGAAGATTTGGTGTTATTGACAGAATGCTATAAGATATTTGTATATCTTAGGACGAAAATAAAAACAGTAATGAAGCAAACAAATCCTATTATTTATTTAGATGTCTGCATTATACGGATTATGTTTTACTCTCCAGTTTACGTATTCAGGGAAAACGAAAACGCGTTTATTTTTAGAAACCAAAGTTTTACATTGTGCCTGATGCAGCATCTAGTGAGTTTGTTAGTGTCAAGGTAATTTAACCAGTCGTCATAAATAGTCGTTATGTCTAGGCACGTGCATTTACTTTCGCTTAAAAAAGAAATCAAAACAATAATATTCTAACATCCATTTTACACAGAGAAAAATATTACTTTACATTATTAATGTAATAAAGTTGAAATAGTTCTACTAGTTGTTAATTCGCAGATTTTTTTAATTTAATTGATACTCAACGAAAGATGTATCATTGTCGCAAAGAAATTAATATATTATTAAAAAGAGTTTTCACATACAGGGTTATCCAAATTAAGTGTCCACCATTGGTAACTTTGTTATTAGTGAAAATACAGAGTTGTTTAAATTAGCAAACTAGTAGCATTTTTAACGCTGGTAAAAATGACAAATAAAAAAAAACAATTGAGAATCGTTATTTTGATTTTTTTCAGTAAAATAACATTTTTTTAATGGAAACCCTGTATATTAATTTTTTTTCTGATAAAACATCAAATTTTAAACAAAAAAGTTTATAATGACTTTTCTCCTAGGTTACAAATTGTTAAAGTTATGGCCCCCAATCTGAAACAATTAAATTGTATCGACAAACTTTATTTTCAACATCAACTCATAATATTACAAAATAAAAAAACATTTTTTTTTAAAAGATGCTCGAAAACACCACCTTGTTCTTCAAAACATTTTTGGGCTCGTTTTTCAACTGCTCGAACTGTCTTAAGTATGGTCCTACCATCTATCTGGGTTATCTTTTCCCTAACTGAGTCGACGTTATCGTACCTTCGCTTGTAAATTTGGTTCTTTAAGTAATCCCACAAGAAGTAATCAAGTGGGGTTAGATCTGGTGATCTGGGAGGCCACTGGATTGGGCCATTTGTTCCTATCCACTGATCATTAAAAGTAGTACTTGAAGAAAATGATAAGTACCTCTGGAGTTGTGGGCAGGTGCGCCATCCTGCTGAAAATGCAGATGATGTCTACTTATAAGATCCAATTCGTCTAAGAAATTATTCAGAATTTCTGTCATAAATTCCACATATCTTTCACCAGTTAGGTGCTCTCATAAAAGAACGGACTCAACAATTTTTGAACCAATTATACCGCCCCAAACGTTGAAACTGAAACGGACTTGTGGACCTCTTGGATGTACTAACAAAAGATTTTCTCTTGACCAATAATGGTGGTTTTTTCTATTAAACATTTCAGAATTTGAGAAATTTGATTCATCTGTTCATAAAATGTAGCGAAAGTTATTTATATTTGGCGACAGAAGATACCAATGGCAAAAAACAAGTCTTCTCTCTGGATCCCTTGCCAAAAGCGTTTGAACTGGTCGGTACTTATACGGAATAAATTTGTACTTTTTTAAAATCCTTTGAACAGTACCATAACTGAAATTAGAGTCCATGAGAATATCTGGTATTGAATTCTCACGATAAGCTTCGAAATATCCAATAACTGCAATTTCCGTGGCCTCACTTATTGTGAATTTTTTTTGCCCTTGTTTTAGCTAAACATTTTCGTTGCCCCTAAATTTTCTATAAAGTCCCAGAAAATATCGTTCATACGATTGAATGCGAGCGGGACATAATTCATTGTAGTATTCTCTTGCTCTCAAGGAGGATTTTATGCACACTAAATAGCATTCTAACATATCACACTTTTCTTCATGAGAGAACATTTTTCTTTCAATTAATGACTGACACAATAAAGCTTATAAACAAGTATTTGACAAACACACTAATGTTTGACAATATTTGATTTTATCATTGTTTTCCAAAGCCTTCTAGTTGCGAGTATGTCCAGTTTAGCAATTTGTCGCTTTTCTTAATGCTGTCAAATCGCGAAGGCCATGTTGTTTTCATAGCCGTCTTAATATTTTAATACTGCAAATAATTAAAAATATTTATCGTTCTTTTGACTTTATTTTTGACTCTAGCGGAAAAGTCATTATAAACTTTTTTGTTTAAAATTTTATGTTTTAACAGAAAAAAATATAATATACAGGGGTTTCCATTTAAAAAAAATGTTATTTTACTGAAAAACTCAAAAATACGTTTCTCAATTGTTTTTTTCTATTTCTCCTTTTTACCAGCGTTAAGAATGCTACTAGTTTGCTAATTTAAACAACTTTGTATTTTCACTAATAACAAAGTTACCAATGGTGGACATTTAATTTGGATAACCCTGTATTAATAAACACTATATTGTTCTGCATAATCATTTTATTTTTACAGTTATAGCATATTGCCGATTTATTTAATTTATAAAGTTGATATGATTATAAGAACTATATGATGTGTCAATTATGAAATTGGCGAAAATAGAATAAATCATAAGGTTCAGAAATTCATCTACTTTTAGCAATATATATATATACAGGGTGTTTGGTTCACCGACGTATATCTGAAAGGGGGTGATTAATGAGATGGTTTTGAACATATTTAACTATATATAGTATTATACAAAGTGTTACGCATTTCGAGATATCTTGGTTTTTCCGAATTTTATCGAATTTGGTGCATAGATCCATATAACTTATAATAAAACTTTTGTCATTTATTTTATCTGATTGAATCTTTTTTTTATTAACATAATGCGTATTTCATCGATATAAGATAAATGGTATTACATAATGATTAAAAAAAATTGTGGCTCAGTAGAATTTACAAAACGAGTTACTGAAATATCCAACTTCGAATTTATAAGCAATAAATTGGAGTGTGTAAATAAGATATTCGTTCAAATATTTCTAAAATCTTCCTTTATGTTTGTCCCTGTATATTGATATATCACATTCCATCACAGCAGCTACTTCTATTTATTTAGTGCGGTTTAGCGATAATATTACAAAAATTTCTATAAAAAAAAAAATTAGGGAAAAAATATAGTTTGGTATGTTTGAGGGTTGGGGGGTCAACTGAAGATTACTTAGCACGAAGCAGTTCTGAATAAACAAAAAAAACACAGAAAAGAACGGAATATGGAATACAATTTTATTTTTTAGGATTTTTAAAAAAAATATTCTCTTGAAAAATGCTGCGTACGACTTAACAAAATGAAAGGAAAAAATATTTGCAGGTTCTTACGAGGATTACTTTTCATGCTCGAAATGAGAACCACCGTTTCTTATACAACGTCGACATCTTCGTCGCATCTCAGTAGTGCTACGCCTAACCCAGTTCCGCCTTCATAATTTCTGCTGCCCCATTAATTTTTTGAATAAGATGTTCTCGATCTCTAATTTCTTCATTGTAAACCAGTTCTTTCATTCTTCCCAGACATGATAGTCTAGGGGGTCAGGTCTGGGATCTAGCTGGGCCATAATATCGGTCCATTTCGGCCTATCCATCTTTGAGGAAATTGAGTATTAAGAAAATCTCTTACAGTTATGGATAGTGGGCAGGACATCCATCGTTTTGGTATATGATTTGTCCTCTAGGCCTTCATCCAAAATATCAGGTAAAGTATTTCTTAAGAATTCTAAATAATTTTCACCATTTAAATTATTTGGCAAGAAGTACGGACCGATTAAAACTCTCCTATTACACCTGCCCACACATTTACATTAAATTTTCGTTGGAACGAAGTTTCTTTCTTCATTGGGGTTTTCTTCTGCCCAGTAATGTAGGTTATGAAAATTAGTTATCCCTTCACGAGAAAAATTTGATTCATCCGTCCACAAAATCCTACGTAAAAATGTTGCATCTTCTATTCGGCGTTTAAGATGAATCGACAAAAGGATTCTTCAGCAGGATCATTCCCTCAAGCCCTTGCACGGGGGTGTAGTGGAATGGATGCATTTTTTCACAATGAAGAACTGTCGAAACTTTCCATGTGATACATGTAGCTGTTCCGCTATTTTCCTAGTGCTAGTGGTGGGATCTCTTTCGAAATTATTAAAATTTGCAGATCCACTTCAACGTCATGTTGTTGGTTGTTCGCTCTAGGCTCTGTGATGTAAATTACCTGTTTCACTAATCGAGATATGTATAGCGAAGACAGTCACATGGGACTCTTCTTTGAGGAAATCTTTCAGTATAAAATCTCTGAGCAGCAGCTGCGTGCTGTCGGCTTTACCATACTAAAAATTATATCAGCATATTCAACATTCGAAAAAGCACATTATACCAAAACGTTGAACGGAAAATTCACAAAATAAACAGTATAAAATACTCCAGTTGACAACTAATCAAATCTTGAAAGATGAGTTTTCCGTCACCGGGCAACGCTACTTAGGAGCAACATCAACAACAAAATAAAATGTTGGCAAATGCACTACATCGCTAAACCGCACTAAATAATAAGAAGTAGCTGCTGTGATGGAATGTGTATATCAATAACAGGCAAACATAAAGGAAGATTTTAAAATATTTGAACGAATATCTTATTTACACACTCCAATTTATCGCCTATAAATTCGAAGTTGGATATTTCAGTAACTCGTTTTGTAAATTCTACTGAGCCACAATTTTTTTAATCATTATGTAGATACCATTACGTATCTTTATATCGATGAAATCATTTATGTTAATAAAAAAAAGATTCAATCAGATAAAATAAATGACAAAAAGTTTTATTATAAGTTATATGGATCTATGCACCAAATTCGATAAAATTCGGAAAACCAAGATATCTCGAAATGCGTAACACTTTAGTATAATACTATATATAGTTAAATATGTTCAAACCATCTCATTAATCACCCCTTCAGATATATGTCGTGAACCAAACACTGAATATATATATATAATATATATATATATATATATATATATATATATATATATATATATATATATATATATATATATATATATATATATATATATATATATATATATATATATATATATATATATATATATATATATATATATTATATATATATATATATATATATATATATATATATATATATTTATTAGAAGGAATTAATTTGGAGTTTCGATCAATTCATTTACAAAAATAGATTTCGATAGTTTAGATTTCGTTCTAAGAATCAGGTTTGTGAGACATTACATTAATTATTTTATTTCCCCTATTTCAATTAAGAAAATACAAATTACAATTCAAAAGGGTCCAAAAATTTAAGAAAGAATCAAACGTAATTTTATTTAATTTTAATATTTTAAACATATTTAAGACATTCTGAAGTCTAAAATAGACGATCACTATTGATCATTTGCCTCCAAATTATGACTACCTAATAAAATATATAATAAATTATGTGAACAGTAACGGTCTTTTTCAGTAGGACTGGTTTTTATTATGCTTGTTTTAAAGTGCATCATGCTATTTTTATCATGATCATCAAAAATTCATTAGATGTCACATTTAAATTGTCCGTCACAGCTGTTCTCTTATAACATAAAATTATTTCATTTCAAATATCGATATCAACATATAAGGTACCAGCATATTGGTAAATGTATTTATGACAAAGGGAGAGCACACGCCGATGTCGTTAATTCCAATAAATCACTAAATTGCGGGGGTGTAATATACTTAATAGCCGGTCAGTTGCGCAACTGTCACATAACCTTATATGATCCATTATTTCGGAACGTTATAATATCACCCCTCGTACTCGAGAAAAAGGGGGAAAGTATAAAGCTATTCATAGTTCCTTTTTGATGGGGCAAGAGTCAATAGGTCAGTGTTACAAGACTGCTTGAAAAATTGAAAGCCAAAAAAATAACTGCTATTTTATGTAAGTCTCAATTAACCGACTGATGAATATGTAAGAAGAAAAATAACATATCTTTAAAAATGGCCTTATTTGTGCTAATCCTGTTTTAAGAAAGTGACAAAAGCCAGAAAATTATGAAAACATTTGTTTTAGCTTAAAATCAGGACAATTTAAAAATCTCAATCATAATAAGGTCAGCCATATCGTCTTTGAGGTGAAAAAATTAAATATTTGATTATTGAATACACCTTAAAAAATTAGATCTAAAGCAAAGACAAGAAGGCATTAATACACAAATATAATTTTTTTACACAGAATATACACCTTTAAAAATCAATGAAAAACACATTAAAAATTAGGTCCGTGAGTAACTACAAAATATTCTTTCAATAAATAAAATTTCTTTTAAATAAGAAATTGAGAATTAAGAAATTTACAAGTATTTTGTTGTAAACCGTAAAACAGCTCACCAGAGGACTTTTATGAAATAGGGATGTGCGATAAAGTGGCATAACCAAATCATCCCTACTTCTCGTTACGATGTTCTCAGAGATATCCCCATTTCTAACAAATATATTATGCGGATTACTTCTTACAAACACAGAACAGACATAAAGCCGCGTTTACACCAAAGTCTTCCACTAAGTTTTCCACAAGTTGCGACAACTTTTTCAGTCTTCCACTTATAGAGAGACGAATTTTCCACTAAATTTGGGTTTTCCGCGGAGTGTCGGTAAAGATCAAAGAAAGTTGACAACTAAAAGTGGAAGATTTGTAGCTGCGCGCTTTGCGCAAGCAACTTGTAGAAAACTAGTGGAGATCTGGAAAACTTTGCCTTTCACTCCAATTGTTCTTCCACTTGTTGCTCTAAATTTGGGAAGAGCAACTTTTATTTTTTTACAAAAAATCTTCCACTTGCTGCTCCAATTTAAGAAGAGCAACTTTTAGTTGACAGCTTTTAGTTTTCTACAAACCATCTTTTGTCAACTTTTAGTAGTCAACTTTTGTGTAAACACGCCTTAAATGAACAGAGATGGAACAGTTATATCACATTCAGCAATCTGAATTTGCCGCAGTTTGATTCAAATTTGTCTCGACATAAAATTGACCACGGTTACAGATTTATTAAGGAAATGAAAATAAAAAAATTAAAAAACCTTGCAATTGCAATATTTTTCCTTTTTTGTTTAGTAGTATCTACGCATGCATTCGTATATAAATAATATAGACATGTGCAAATTTCTTTTTTTTTAATGTAAATCAACCAATTTTTTCTCTTTATAAGTTTTAAAAATATAATGTAAACAACAAAGTAAAAGCATGCTACTTTTAAATCGAACATTTCCCACAATTATCAATAAATAAATACAATACAGAATTATTTTAAAGTAAACATAAACAAAGGTATTAAATTTAAAAAATAAACGAACCGGCTAATCCTATCCAAAATATTATGTCACCGAAATGTAAAATTTTTCTTCAAAAGACTACCTATTATTAAGTGATTATAGTTCGAGGACTGTCCCCAAGACACGCATTGAAGCGTATAAAAGAATGAAATATACCGAGCAATAACCGAAGTATTTCCTTTCCTTTAAGTCTTACACCGCAGCAAATTGTTTGGGGACAATTCAGATATGAGCGACGTAATACGATATATTTATATGCGGTCAGGTAGGATAGGACAACGTAAATGGTGAACGAACACAAGCCGATGACAAAGACAAATAGCAGCTATATTTATGTCATTGTCATCGTTGCATCCTTTTGTCCTAAATATGTTGAGGATTACGCCAGGTAGTAGATTTGTTACCTAAACTTGTGCAGATGCACTAAACAGATTAAAGCAAAAGTACCGTAAAGCACATTAAAAGAATGCCAAAATGTTTACATTCTTTTCATGCATGATATAACCGAAATTTATGTTATATACTCTGAGTACCTCTAAAAGATAATGCTAAAATTTTAAATATAAATTAAACTGTGCAGATTTAAGTGTTAAAAATATCTTGGATGTGTATGTAATTATGTCTAATACAGATCCTGAGGTAGTCAACAAACGAATGCGATATCAAGAAGATGATTTTAAAAAATCTGGTGCAGCTCTAGGGCCAGACTGGTACAAAAATTTGCTAATTACCGGTGCAAATACAGATAATTTATTAAAAGAAGTAACTTTCCATTATCAAAATGAAATTTTGTCAGTGTCAAGTTTATTGGAGTCCAAATATCCTTTAGAAGTAAGACTTACAAAAGGTGAAAGACTGGAATGTGATTGAATAGTATCAGCAACAGGAGTATCCCCACGACAAAACATTGTTACTAAAACAAAACTTGAATAGTCAGAAGATGAAGGAATTTAAGTAGACGAACACATGAGAACTAATATAAAAAAAAATATGCTGCTGGAGATATATGCAACGCAAATTGGCCTCTTGCAAAGCTCTGGTTTCCAATGAAGTTATGGACACAAGCTCGGCAGATGGGATGCTATGCCATAGTTTAAGTAATATACTTAAACTATGGCTATGCTGCAAAATGTATGGCTGAACACTTAAACAATGAAAAAGTGTTGCAAGATTTTTGTTTTGAGATTTTTGCACATTCAACTAAACTTTTTGAATACAAAGTTATATAGCTTGGTCTTTACAATGGTCAAAACTTGTATAAGAAATTTGAGATCTTACTAAGGACGACAAAAAATATGGAATATTTCAAGTTTTATGTTATACAAAATCATAAACTTTCAGGAGCAGTAATAATTGGTGAAACTGATTTAGAAGAAACATGTGAAAATTTAATTTTAAATCAAATTAATTTGGAGCCATATGGTGATGACATTAAATCCAGATGTTGATATAGAGGGCTACTTCGATTAGGGTATATTTTATGTAACTATCTTAAAATATAAATATTAAAAATATATAAAATCTAAATATATTTATTAAAAATCAATCGAAGCATTAAACCTTAGTTGATTTACATTATTTTATTAAGACAAAGCCTAACCAACTAACAGATACCTACTAGAAGCAACCTTGCCGCGTGGCCGTGCGAGAGAGAAAGCGCGATATGTCTAATCCCTTTCTCTCTCACCCTGCGCACTGGTTGATCTTGGATTGGTCGACGAGGTATATACCTCTCTTCGCCGACCAATCAGCACTTAGTGTAAAAGCAAAAGGCTATATACTCATCTTTCTTTATCTTTTAAACGGGCCATGCGGCAACGCTACCGCTAGTCTAGTAGGTATATGCTCGAATTCATCGATTATTTCTAATTTGTCCTTCAAAAATGTACTACTGGAACACATCCCCAAATATTGCCATTTTTCATCCATTTTTCAAAAATATGTCCATATTGACAAATTACAGGTGTCATTTTGGCGAATGAATCATTATCCAGTTTGATGCAGCAACTAATGCCAAACTCAAATTTTATTTAAAGTATCAAATAGTTGATAAGTTTAAAAACAAAAAAATTGAGATGTTCTTGAATGTCTGGCGAGTAGCTCAAAAAAAAGTTTTGGTGACATAAAAACTGATGAAACTGATAGCTTTAATAGACCTGTCTAATAAAACAGCTGATTACGGTAAACAAACTTGCTGGAGGACAAACAACCCGCTTAGCAATTTAACCTGCCTGTGCATTGTCCTGTTTTATAGTGATTTTTTTCGGATTTCAAGTAGTTTAAAGTGACTTTTTAAGTATATTTATATTATTTGGGAGTCTTAGTAATGGTACTTATAGAGAATCAATCATGAGCGACTATTTTGTGAAGCTACAAGCTGAAAATGCCGCAAATCGATACAGACAACAGCTCTCCGGATTAATTTTGTGGATCCGTTTTGTTTAAAAGAGTCGGATCCTGCTGACTTTCCCCCTGTTACTCAAATGGATATTATCTGCTATTTAGTGCTTATAACAAGCTATTACACACAACAACAAATAAAAGCCATGTGTTTTAAGTTCCTGCACATAGTGTGAAGTTTTTGGATGCAAAAATTATTAAAGACAACAAGGTGCTTTGAATAAAATTAAAACCACTGTACCAACCATGTTAAATTTAAATTGGATTTAAATAATTATTACTTTGTAGAACATACAGTATGAACTGTGTCGAATCCGGTCACCCAGTGTTTCGGAAGTGTGGTCTCGTCACTTGTTTCAACTTACATATTTAAGTAACTAGTGTTAGTTTTTAAATTAAATTATTTTTTACTATTCTTTATTTAGGTTTTTTGCTTGTAATGGAGCACCTTGTATCTGATTATTAAGTTTTGTTTATAGGGGGGTGTAAAGTTTTAAATAAAAAACTTAAATATAATAGAAATGTATATAATTTTATTAGGTATTTAGGTTTAAAAAATCAGGTGAATATTTCATGGCCTAGTAGCTTATGAATGAGGCTATAAAGTAATGAGAACACTAAACATAATATACTAATTTCATACAAAACTTTGTTTTATTGCTTCCAAGTGGTATTGGAGAATTTAATTTTGTGTTTATTTGATTCTTAAAAGCCTGTAAGTATAACAGACTTGACCATTACATCAGTAATGACACCAAGTGCAATGTCATGTTATCTGTTGGTGGCATTTTGATGTAATGATCGCTGCAAATAGTATACTTTATTCTAGTACACTTTTCTGTTCTCGTACAATAAAGTAGTACTATATTGTCTACCATCTACCATATAATAAAGTAACCCTTTATATCCCCTAGGTAGGTAAGTAGGTTTAAAGTGAGTGGACTTTTTACGCCCTCCACTGCGACCGCTTGGGCTATTGTGGCTCACACCTTTTTATATTTCTCCTAATAGGATCAGACTTCTAATGAATCCGATATCAGATTGGGAGGGAGAGTTCTTACATCTCCTCTTACTCATGTCGCTACCGGACACGAGCACAATATGAGTTCTGGTGTCCCTGTCTCCTGGAAAGTATGACAAGCAGACGATTAGATCCGTCATGCCCTCCTCTACTGGTCTAGCTACCAGGTCCTTGTTACAGGAACCAGATGTTTATTCTGAGCCCCTAACACATATAATAGACCGTTTATTATTAAGCACTTAAAAAGTCAAACATACATTTTACCATTATACTTTAATTTGCATGCAAAGCAATATTTATGATTGTTCATTTTTGTCGTAATATTTATTACTACCCCTGTTACAAACTATTAAACAGACTGTTGATAGATTCCGTAAAGCATCATTCTTATTTAAAATAGAAGGAATCCTGTAAAACCCACTCTATTCCTGTGGCCTCTATTAGCACAGTTTATTACACAACAAAATGAAGGCATTATAATTATTACCTTCATAAAAATCCTTAAAAATGCACATTCGCTTATAAAAACCAAATGTAAACTGTCCTCCAAGAGAATGAAATCAGCTGTTGTTGACAGTTCGTTAGACTGCCTAATAGTCTACCTGATAATTAATTATTGACCTCTTTTATCCATATTTTATTGATTAAAATATTTTCTCTTTTTTTTTTGCAACTTTATGAGTTTTTAAATCAAAACGTCTTCCAACTATGTATTAATAATTTTAAATCTCTATACCTGGCTTTTGTTATTGATTATTTGCAATTACTTTTTTTTTTTGGTAAAATAGTGTTAAATATTTATTGCCTTCATAACTTATATATATGCTATTAATTTTTATGCAATGCAATTTTAATGTTTCATGAATTTTCCCTGAGTGAAAAGCAAATTTAAATATTGTATTTTTCCGTATACGGAACAAAGAAAAAGAAATTTCATGCAAATGGCAACTGCGAGGAGACAAAGACATTACCCGAGCCACAGAAATATCTTTATCATAATAATAAATTTTAATTTCATCCCAGACGCCTTGTGTCCTTGAAAAACCAGTCGGTGCTTTGGGGTTATAAAACTCTAAAACGGAAGATTGGGGAAATAAACGAAACATGTCCCCTCATTAAAATAAACAAAGTCCCAAAATGCGGTGGGCCCGACTCATAATATATTGGGTAAGGACGAGCTTTATTTATAATCTTTCATTTATATTTGTGTTTAAAACGTGCCTTTCTGAGTTTTTATCTAAAAACGTGCATATGATTAAACTGGTTTTGATTCATAGAATGTATGGTACCAGTCTGTAAAGTTGATGAGGAATTTAATGTTTTATTGGATACAGCCGGTTGGTCTATAAAGATTCTAAATATAATGGAGAGTAATAGGCTCGATGATGGTATTGAAAATCCTTGATTTTTATAAATGTTGTGTAGACATATAAAGTGAAAAGCATTATAACATTCAAAATTTCTTTATTAAGTATTTATGGAATTTTAAATGCCAATAAAAATGTTTTTGATTTTTTAATTAGGTATTTGACATTTTTGGTCGCATGGTTTTGATCCTTTTAAACCTTAGTATTATTATTCACCTTTCAATATATGCAAACATGGCCGCCGGCAGGGGGTCAGAGGAGGTCCGTCGACCCCCCTGGGTTTTTTAAAAGTATGTAAAATAAAACAAATTTCCATCTAAATCCTTAAATTTTACAATATTGCCTAGAATTTAAAATGAATATGATTATTTAGAAATTAAAGTTGTGATATTTTTACTTATGTTTTTTAATTCAATTAATTTGTGCCAATAAATTAACCTAAACTTTTGACCCTCTACATTTTTTCTTTCTAAAGACAAGTTACATTTTATCTTGGGATGTAATCGGAATCACAGCAAAAATAAGAAGCTAAATAGTGATAAAACAAAAATATTTTATAAAGTATTGTCCAGGTTTAATTGTTGGTCGTAAAATTGTTGGCAATGCGATGACGTTACCCCACCAACCGAGTGCCATGTTTCGAGAACATTTCCAACACTTCGAATCCTTGATTCCTTTATAATGGGCCTACTTTGACAAAAAAACTTCTTGCCTACGACGAGCTGTAGAGACGTTTCCCTGTTGTATAAAGATTTTAATGGATTCCTACTTAAATAAGTAGAAAGTATAATTACTGCCTTGCAGTTCCTAATATACACCCAGCGTGCCTCTCTCATGCATCCCTCTAAAATCTATTTGGAGGAGCTCCTCTTACTAGAGTATCTGTTTTTTCCACTTTGCCAACTTCTTTATCTCTCAAGTCTTTAAACTCTGCAACATCGCTTGCAGATCTCCAAGTTTAAAAAAAATGTAAGTCCCATATAAATAAACTGCTTTTTGTACCAAGAAAACAAAATAATTGGCTTTCTAACTATGGATAACTGTAAAAGAATCAATGATTGATTTAAGAGAAAATTTGATTACAAACCAATTTTGCTCTATCACACATATTTAAAGGGTACATATTTAGAAAGTACTTTAAAATTGATAGGATAATATATAGGGTAAGTAAGCCAACAAAATATGATTTTTGAACGTTTTTACTACCTGTTTAATCAACCCAACTAAAACAAGGGTAAACATTTACATCCCTATTGTTATTTTCAGAGCTGGGTAGAAATCAAATTCTTTTGAAATCGAATCCAGGAATCGATTCCTTTAAGGATCCAAAGGCTGAAACGGTTATTTTTAAAATAGGATCCGAGATTCGGATTCGTTATATAATTTTAAATGATCCGGAATCGATTCCTTTTGGAAGGATCCGATTCCAAAAAGAAATCGATTTCATATTTCTTATTTGATAGTGTCCGCCATTTTGAATACGCCATTTCAAATTTCCAAATTTTTACCCAAAATTTTTAATTTCCCAAAATTTGACCTAGCCCCTGAGGCCAATTGGTTTATAAATGCCAATTTTCTTAATCAGAATTTTAAAACATCTGCCTATTAAGACCTTGAAATAAGCAATCACACCTAACATGTGATTTTTAACTGAAATATGTTGTTTATTAGGCCCGGGAAAAAACAACATTTAAATGAAACTTTTTTTTTCGTAACCATAGAGTGTGGTATCCAAAAACGGGCATAAATTTTACTTGCATTTATGTTAAAAGTTGATTGCTCGATCTTCATAATTTTTGTTATCTTTGAGATTACTCCGAGGAACTTTTCAATTGGAACTTTAATTGTTCTATTTGTATAAAAATTAATCTAAAATTTTAATACATTTTTATATTCCGTAAGCAGATAAATTATTAAACGGTACTGGTGACACTTTCTGTAAAATTATAATAAGATGTCCCATTTATAAGTCTTTATAAGTATGAGGATCCAGATCCGTGAATCGATTCTATTTTTGAAGGATCCGTTCCTGCTCTGCTAATTTTATACATACTTTATAAAAAAGAAAACATATTCTTTGACACGCTGTATTACCAATCAAACTACAAAAAGCTTATAATACTGTGTAGATAATTTAAAACTAACAAATAAATGTTAAACTCAGTCCGATCAAATGTCTGCCGTTTAAGTTTTACAGCTAGTCAAAGTGTTAAAAATGTCAATATTTTGAAAACAGTAATATTTAGACTATAGATATCCTACACCAAATATCTTTTTCTTAAATGTAAAGTTTGGTATAAGGCATAAGATCTTTTTAAAAAAAAAATTGTGGCATTTTTTACGCCCACTATTGTACATGTTTAATAAAAAGTGGTTTAAAACAAGAAAATTAATATAAAATATTCGGACGTGAAAAGCCTCTAATGTATTAAAAAATGAAAATACTGACATAGTAAATTAATTAGCTGATAAAACTTTTAAAAGGCCGAACAAGCAGAATAAACACAATAATTTGTAATATATTAGGTGTAAATAAATCTGAAATGTGTTCCACATGTTGTGTCGTTAAGACTGTCTTTGTATCTCATTTAATTCCCTTTAATTTATGTTACCAAAAAGAAGACAAAATCCTCCAAAGTTATTTCCAAAAACTTAAAAGGCAACATCTCTTATGTTCCTTAAAATGTTACGAACGCAAAAATAAAAACGACCGCTGGACCTTAATCCAAAAATACGGATGCTCAAATATATGGGGCTATTAAAATTAAAGTGTAAGTAAGGCTACAACAACTTCTCGGACTGGTGTAGAGAAAAGGGAAAATAATATGAGAGAGAAGGACGAAAAGCTATTGCCATTGTTTAAAAACCACTAATTACAAAGAGCGGATGCTGAGATTTATTTTTCTTGAATATTGAAAGGCTGGCTCTGTTCTGCCAGTTTACTTGCCATATAACTCAGATCATCTGACAAAGAACTTAGACTTTGTTTTTTACTTTTTTGCTCTGCATAACGAATACGCTTTAAAATTTTATAAATCTCTGCCTCTATGGTACTTATCTTAATTATATTTTTTCCAACAATAGAAATAACGCATTGCAAAGTTAAACATAATTTTATCGTTCTTTTAATTTACAAAGATTAATTGCTTATTTAATGTAATAAAAAAATTGTCAGTTTAAATACATTTAAATATGCAACAAATTGCATAGGTAATAAAAGTGTGCGTAATTTTTTTCCCAATGTGTAAATAGGCATTTCTTTAACTCAATATTCAATTGGGCGTTAAAGTATTTTTTCGATGGCTTACTATGAAAACCTCGTATTACCAATTTTTTTTAAATTATATTTTTATATAGAATTAGTATATTATATATAACAGCTGTAACAAAAATTTCATCCGCGCAGTGCTGTTTTTTAAAGACAACAACAAGAACCACGTATATCAGCTGCTTTCAAGATTTATTGGATTTAGTGTGAAGACCCTTATATCCAAGGAAGATTGGCTGCATTATTTAAGTGTTCAAGTTGTTTTTTACTTGAAAACATTTTGTGGGTTTTAGTTTAAATCCAAAACATGTATAAAAAATAAAATTTTCTAGCAAAATAGTGCAAATCAGTTTTTGTGTTTCCTAAATTTATATTGTGTGCCATGCAAGGATCGTTTTGTTACCTAATCCTAAATTTCAAATTTTTCTTGAATTTTTAAAGATGTTTTTCAGTTTTAGGCAACAATCTGGACACATATTTTAAAAGTTTTATTTAAATGACAAGGTGATAAATTGGCTAAATGTCTAATTTTGTGTATTTTTAGTTGCCTTTACTATAATCGATAATTCATAAACAATCATAAATATGTTAACAAAGGCTATTAATGCATTATTTTGTAAAGGTTAATAATGATCAGAAATAAAGGAGCGTCAAGAAATAATATTAATATGGGCTTAACAAAGGAGATTTTTGGAAAACTGGAAAAATATGTATTTTGAAACTCAGTAATTAAATTTGTTGGTCTAAAACATTCAAAGGAAGTTTTGGAACTTCTTCTTCTTCTTCCTGGGAGCCGTCTTTCACTACCGGAGGCAGCGCAGCCTCTTGGGCTTTTTGTGCCTAATCTCCCATTGTCTTTTATACCAAACCTCCCATTAGTCTTGTTAAAGTCTGTATAATCCCGAGACTGGTTGGTTGATATATTCCTGTGGGCTCATTTTCGGTTGCCCAAATAATGCCTGTCTTTTGTGATTTAACGCTTCATATTCACAGAGTATGTGGTAGGCTGTTTCTTCCCCCTCGTCGCACAATCTGCAACTTGGGTCCCCATTGTATGAGCCTATCCTATGTAGGTGTCCTCTTAGGTTATCGTGCCCTGTTAGCAACTCTACTGTTCTGCGAAGTCTTTTCCTACTTTGTCTTAGTAGTTCTTCCTTCGTCCTTTTGGATTGGCCCCTTATGAAGCTTTTTCCATGTCTTACTCTACTGAGGTTTTCCCAGTATTCCTCGTGTTTGTTTCCAAGAGCAGGTTCTGGTCCAAAGCATGGTGTGGATGATCCATGTCTCGCTAGCTCTCCATCAGCTTTTTCGTTGCCTTCTATTTCCGAATGTCCTGGTACCAACATGAGAGTTACTCTGTTGCGTTCTCCCAGGACCTCCAATTCTATTTGGCATTCCCATGTCAGCTTGGACGCTTGGCTGTCAGTTATTATGCAGAACCGCTTGTTTTTGTAGGCCCTCCTGTTATTTTCTTTTGCACAGTGCAGTAAAGCATATATTTTTGTTTGAAATACAGACCTGTGTGTTCCTAGTGAAATGGAATTTCTCATTTCACTGTACACGCCCGCTTCAGTTCCCTGTTCGGTTTTCGAACCATCCGTATACCAGATGATGTCTCCAACCGTGCCGGGGAGATCGGGTTGCTGCCACTCACTTCGATGTGGAATTTTTACCTCGAAGTTTTTGTTAAATGAGTATTGGGGAATCATCTGGTCTGTTCTTTTGTCCAGGATGTTGCCGCCAACCTGACTTTTTATGTTGTTGTATCCCAAACAAGCGTAGACACCAGTTGGTTTTTGTTGCAGTCGGAAGTAGCTCATTCTTGCCTCTCCCATCACTATGAGGTTAAGTGATGGAAGGTCTAAGAGACATTCCATGGCTGCTGTTGGGGTTGTTTTAATTGCTCCTGTTATAGCTAAGCAAGCAAGTCTCTGTACCTTGGCCAGTTCTGTAACAGCAGTTCTTTGTCGCATTTTTGTCCACCATACCAGTGATGCGAATGTTATCATAGGCCTGACCACCATGGTGTATAACCAATAAACCACGTTTGGTTCAAGGCTCCATGTTTTCCCATGAGAGCGTCTGATTAATATTAGAGTCATCTCCGCTTCCTTTCTGTTTTCTGAAGATGTTGGTTCCAGTTTTGGTACTATCTTTTTGGCATACCAAAACATTTTCTTTTTGAGGATCAAAGTAAAAAATCATTTTGCAAAACAGGATAGTCAAATTTATCTATATAAATGTATATGTGTATGTTTTTATCATTGATTATTACATAAATATAAAATTAATTTAAATTAAGGTAGACTAAAAAATTATGTTTTATTTTTTTAAATTTCTCTATTTAATAAGTATTATTGTTGAAACCAGACCTATCATTCTAACTAAATGTTATCTCTTTGCTTGTCCCATAGATGTGAAAAACTCAATTTATAGGGTAAAACAACAAACATGAAAAAAGTGAATATTTTTTTATTAATATGTTTTGATTTTATATATTTAACCTAAGAAAAATTATACTTCTCAAGAATTTAAAATCCCCAGCTGTTTAAGATGTCAATGACAAACAAAACTGAAACACTGGTTTTTTAACATCAACAAAATACAAAAATTATATTAAAAGAATTTTGACTTGTAAAAACATAGATCAGTGCAAAAGATTTTAAACTGTCGCACATTTATCAAATGTTAAAAACAACATAATTTTTTTCTTTATAGCGGACATTTTGCTGCTCATAATTAGTAAAAATAGTCTTGGCATCATTTTTTAACTTAAATTTTTGGATTATTTCCAAATTTTTAGTTTCAATGAAAATAAACCATTTTTACTCAATTATTATGGATTCATAAAATAAAAAAAATGATTGTCACTTTGTTTTACGTCTTGTATATCTATCAATCAGGCATAACATAGCTCCAATAGACAACTGTGGATATAGTAGAATTAAATTGTCTGTGTTGTATTTCTTTGTAGACAATGATTTTCACTGCGTGGCCGTGGTTTAGCGTGTTTTAAATGTCTGAAAAATATGAGCAAATAAGTTAAATTTTGTATTTTATATTAGACACCCACCCCATGGTACGTTAGTACTTAGGCCTTTAGTCTTTGTAGACTGCCCCAAGATAAAAGAAGGAAAAAACTTACTCTTTGGGAAAAATATGTATATATATATATATATATATATATATATATATATATATATATATATATATATATATATATATATATATATATATATATAATATATATATTAATAATTTTATCTACATTTTAATCAAAACAACAGTTATTTGCATACTTTGTTTAACAATGCCAGAGAATTTCTGAAGAGTCATGAGGAGCTTATAGTCACACGGGCTGATGAAGGAAATGTAACTGTCATCATGCTAAGAGATACTTATAATCATAAGGCGAAAGAAATCCTACTTGGGCCCTCAATGCTATTTGCCACTTCGTGATGACCCTACATCAACTTTTCAGCGAAAGCAAATAGGATTGTCTCCAATCTAAAAAACAAAAAAAATTAACTGAAGAAAAGCTAAAACTTACAATATATAATCAAATGTCACCAAAATTTTACGGATTACCAAAGATCCACAAACCCACACTGGCTCTCAGACCTATAATTTCATCAATCAATGCTCCGAACAGCAAACTTTCGAAATTTATAACTGACATTCTAACCGCGGCGTATAGTGAGAGTAATGAATACTTTGTCTCAGACTCATTTCAATTTTTTAAAATTTATTAATCAAAAACAATTGCCAGATAATTATGTCATAGTGAGTCTCGATGTAATCTCCCTATACAGTAACATTCCTAGAGAATTGGTTGTAGCAAGTATTATCAACAGGTGG
This sequence comes from Listronotus oregonensis, assembly GCA_019359885.1. Taxonomy (NCBI): domain Eukaryota; kingdom Metazoa; phylum Arthropoda; class Insecta; order Coleoptera; family Curculionidae; genus Listronotus; species Listronotus oregonensis. The sequence continues at coordinate 53,383 of JAHBCN010000935.1, forward strand.
AACACTATAACTAATTTCACTACTGTTCTCAAAAACAGTTCCTTGATATAGTAAACTTCATTTTTGATTCCACATACTGCCAGTTTGATGGTACTTAGTACAAACAGATTTTAGGTACACCAATGGGAGCAACAATATCACCAATTTGCACAGTATGTCATGGACGATCTTTTAAATTCTTGCATTCCGAAGCTTTCTTTTCAATTACCTTTCATTAAAAAATATGTGGACGATATAGTTTTGTTCGATTCCAATAAATGGCAAAGATGAAATTTAACAATTTTTAATGCCTACAATCCACACATCCAATTTACCATCGAAGAGGAAAAAAGTGTTCCATTCTTGGACACAAAACTAATAAGAACAGCCAGCAATCAGATTATTTTGGATTGGTATATTAAACCAACCAATTCAGGAGATACATGAACTATAACTCGTATCACACTGAAAAACAAAAATAAACCTGGTGCTAGGACTGAAAACTAGAGTAGAAAGAATCTGCCACCCATTTTTAAAAAAGAAAAAAACTTGAACAAACTACATCAAACACTTTTGAAAATTCATATCCGGTTCATTTACTCAATAAATTAATATATAACACGAGGTCACTCAAGTTTCACCCAACCCAGTGATACCTCACTCTCCTGACATCAGTGCATTTCTTTCTCAAAACAGATCAGTATACTACTACTCAATTCCAGCAATTACAAAGTATCTAAAAAAATAATTAAAGTTTTCAAAGACAACCCCATGATCAAAATAACACGTAAATTTACAAAAACAGTGGAAAATTATTCACAAAACTAAAAGATAAAGACAATCCTTTAAAAATCAGGAGTTGTATATAGTGTTCCTTGCTCTCACTGCGATAAAGTCTACATAGGACAAACTTCTAGAGTCCTCAAGGACCTTTAACATCACATAAGAGCGATTGTAGGTTGGGAAAAGAACTTGTGCTCTAGCTGAACATAACCTAGACACAGGACATATTCCAGATTTCGTCAACACAACAACACTACATAGCGAAATAAATACCAGGAAAAGGCTGTTTTTGGAAATGACTGAAATACACTGAGAACCTGAGGTGATAAACAAGAAAAAAGATACCACTGAACTCAGTGCTATCTACTCTCATATCATCCACTTAAACAACCAGAACTCCAACAATATATCAACAAACACTTCAGATTCATAACCAACCTAAAAGACAATTAAAAAAGAAAAATCACTTTTCAGCCATTTCTTTGAGCAGTCTCACATAAACTAGGTACAAATTGACGTGTAATGAGTACAGCTTCCTTAATGACTCTGAATAAAATCAATCAACTTGTTTTTTGTTTAAAGCTCTGAGAGACTCACTGTGCTGCCACTGGTACGCTCATAAAGGTTCCATCACAATGTGATGGTGGAATTGCAGCGTATGGGTCACAGCATAGTGTGTTTATCAAAAGCACAAAAAAAATTATTCCCCTTTCTGCATTTCTCTTTACTTGTTTGCTTGCTTGTTTTTACCAATGAAATCTGTAAATTTAGTCTTAACCTGTCAATTATGTAACACCCAGTGGAGGTTCCTGACCATTTCTTAATAATTTAATCTATTTAATACCTAACAATATGAACCAATATCTTAAAATAAGCGTTCTTGAGTGTTGAGCCCACTGCTGGTGACAGGCAGTCGACTCAATAAAATCAAGACACACTAGTGCCTTTGCTTTTTTTTCTCCATTGTCTCTTTTAATCAGACTTATAACGTTTAAATTATCTCTCAACAGAGCAATTTCGGTCAAACAATTTCAACAAAAAGGACTGTCGGGTGACTGCAGCTCCATCTAACGTGGCATTGGATGTAGCTTTAGCCAGCCGCAAATATTCGCCATCTAGTCCTTTCATTCAATAACAGTCCTTGAGTGACAGACAAGGATTGTTCAATTTTATAGATTCCTATAAAATTATAATTTAGATATATCGTAAAAGACAACTACAGGTTTCTTTAATCACATCAATCCTTGGGTGAGAGACAAGGATTTTCTGACAAAAGGTTTTCGACAACAAAAAACCGCATTCTCCGTTTCACACCTACCTCTGTGAGATAAGTAACGAACTTTCAATGGAATTTCTTTTTTCCAAAAAAAACCGGGGGAAAAAACGTTTTACATCAAAAAAGTAACTTCGCATAGGTCAGTTTAAAATCTCCACGCGTGGTGGTATAGTAATCCTTTATTTTTATTTTTATAAGAAAACAATGTAATAATAATTAGTCTCTAAATAATGTTAATTGTGCGTGCAAAACATTAAGTCAAAAGTTCCATACAGGATGTTGATTTTGTTAACATTTAACTTACTTTGCACACAAGGTAAATTTTAAAAAAATGGTTTTACTTTATTTCACTAAGATCTTGTACTTCTATTGTAGCCTAAGAAAAAGGGAATAAACATTCCAGAAAGCTTGGCGTAGTAAAAAAGAGTTTTTCTTTTTCCATTTAAAAAAGCCCTCACAGACCGAACCCTCAAGATTTTAGGACTTGTTAGTTAACTAGCGGTCAAGACTACCCTTATCATTATATATAATAATATATATATATATATATATATATATATATATATATATATATATATATATATATATATATATATATTCGTATTTTTTGATAACGAGCTTTAAAGTTAGTAAGTTCTGATAAAACAGGAATTATATTCCATTATATACATTTATGAACAAAAACGCTTGATTAGTGATATACTTTTTTAAAAACCTTTATTTAATACTGTTGCACTTTTCGATATAACTTTGGTTAGCGAAGGTTTCCAAAAATAATGTCCAAAATATCTTATATATTTACTTGTTGGACTTGGGTTCATCTGTCTAGTAACATGGCAACATTATTTTTACTTAAAGTTTACAGATATTTTTATAAATGATCAAGTATGAGAATTTTTAAAAAACGTAACGTAAAAAAGCCACATAATCTTTTACGATGATCTGCTGTTGAAAGTAAATAACTATCATTTATATAGGTTCTAATAAAAAATCTTATTGTTAGTAATATCTAATTTAAAAACAGTTAAGAACACTATACTGGAGAACATTTACCATATCCAAACTAACTAAGAAGACTGCACAAATTATTAAATGGTTAGAAATATCAGAATCAAAAGATGATTTTATTTATGTTTTATCGATATTTGTTGCTTAAGTCATATCATTTTAGGTACATGTAAAGAAATCCATTAAAAAATTAAAATTTAAGCACTTAACCAATAAGAAAAGTAATATATAATAATATATTGAATACCTTAAAACATATATTTAGTGTTAGTTATAATTATGATAGAATAGAGATAGAACTCCGGGAGTTGGGACTTTTTATCGGAAATTTCCTGCTTTTTAACGATCTTTTTTGCAATTTCCGCAATCTCTTGTGGTTTTTGAGTTATGATCAAAAATCGAAATGGCTTTTGTTATTTCGTTTTTTGTTAATAACAACTGCAATTTTTATTGACAAAAAAGTCCTCAAAACGCCTTGCCCAGATTTGTACATCATGTCGAATAAGCAATCGCTCATATTTTTTAAAGCATTCTATCTATTTTTCACAGGAAACACACTTCTTGACTAGACTGTTAGGAATTTGTTGGATATTACTGCTTCGATATAAATCTTACTACAATTTTTAAACTTTACTGCTTTCTGTATTTTTTGTATTTTTGTATTATACTGGATTCTATGGTGTGAATACCGAGTTGTATTTAATTTAAATAAAACTATAAATTGCTTATAACAAAGCAATGTTCGCGTGTAAATATAAACGTAACATCGTACTAACAATAGAAAGTGCTTGGTGCTTCCAAATACGGAATTTAAATCAGATTAAACTGGTCACGATGGCGTCTAAAACCTCGTAGTAAAATGCTAAAAATATTAAACAAAATAAAGTATTTAATTTCTTTTTAATATAGTCGCGTTCTCAAAAGGTTTTTATATTTTAAAAATAAGTTAGTCCCTTATTAACATTTAAAAATATGACATACTGGTGCTAAGACAATGGACGACAATAAAATATCTGTAACTTTTTTTAAATAAACGGCAAAAAAATCTTATAATCACGTATTTTTAATTTAAAAACAAGTATAGTATTAGATATGGGATATAATAATATAAAGTTTACCCTAATTATTACAGTGTTTCCTAAAACTTAAAAATGTCAACCTAACCTAATTACAGTTAAACAATAATAAAAAACTTTGTAGTGATAAAATTTTATTTTGTTACTAAAATTTCTTTAACACTAATAGTTGCAAGATATGGTTTAGATGGAGAACCATCATTTTCTTCCAGGTCTTTTAAAAGGCAAATAATTAGTGTATCAAGTTTAGCAGTGTATATACCGAATATAAAACAAACTGTGGCATACGTAATCCATAAAGTAAATATAACAATAAATCCCGAAAAGGCTGTTGAAGAGTTAAGTAATATAAATTTTACATAGATAAACGCTAATAAACCACAACCAAGTGTTATCCACAATTTTTGATAATACACAATATAATAAATACAACCATAATCGCTTATTTTCTTAGCCGAAGGAGATTCCACTAACTTTTTATAAACCTTTGCACTTCTTAAAAAACTTTTGTTTCTAATTACACATAGAATTAAAACTTTGGTATCAACAATTTCAAACGTTGCTTCAAGAAATTTGCAAAAAATAAAACAATTATGTAATTTATGAATTGCCTTTGAGGATTTACTTTTTTTTGCTGTCCAAATAAATATTATCTTTAAAAGGAGGTACTTATACAGGGCAATTAGGAAAGAACCAATTACAGCTGATCCTACATGATAAACAACAACTACATAAAAATTTGCCAAGAAATATCTAAATACATTTGAGCTGGAAAATTCAGGTTTATCATTTGATATGTACCACTGATGCACGAGCAGACCTATAACCATATCTTCTAACGCAAAAAGAAAAAATGTCACCCATATATAAGAAAATGCATTAATAAAATGAAAAAATGGGTGACTCTCAGTGCTTCGCGGAATTATGTCGCAAGATACTTGGTTACAAATTGTATTGTTTCTTATTTTGAAGTAATTAGGGTCGCATACTGCTACCTCCACACTGTTTGAATAATTTAATAAATATTTATGACACTTATTACTCATATTATTTATTTTAAAGCTAGCTGGAACAATAATATTACTTAAATGCATACCTGCCGATATAGCAAAGACAAAACAAAAAATGTGTACTATCCAGGACAGTAATGCCACAGGCAAAGTAGCATGTAAATCTGAAACTGCTTGTTTGCATAATTCTATATATCTTACACTTTTAAAAGTTTCTTTGATCCAAAACATTGTTATTAATATTAAGAATATTGCAGCTGTACTTAAAGCGATTAATCCACCTAACCAGATAGTTTTCTGTAGATCAGTAACATCCGTAAGACTTTTTTCTATACTTTGCATTATAAAAGATACGTAACTGAAACAAACAAATGACAAACAAACCGCCAACAAGGCTGGAACTGCAACTAAAGTAAATATAAAAATTATTTTTGGGTACTTAGTAAAACAATAAAAATGTATTATGCAAAAAAATAAGGAAAATATTGCACCAATAAAAATAAACCAGGGACGTTGAATTACTTCTGTGATCAAACGTTTACTTTGTGAAGTAATATTTGAGGCCGATTTTATGTTTCTTATTGCATCTTTTATCGCCTGAGCTTGTATTGTTCTATTCTCAATAAAAGAAATTTCTTCCAGAATCGTTTCATTTGGTATTAAGTTTGGAACGCACCTGAAAATATTTTTTACAGTTAACAATTAATACAAATTCAAATTAGCTTTTAAAAAGGTGGAGTTTTTTTTTCATGGATGTACCAATTTGTTTTGGAGTTAAAGTAAAATGCAAGATAATTTGTTTTTACTAAACTTAGATTCAGAAACGAGCTTTATAGAGAACTTTAATCCCGTTTCGGTCATTATAGTTAAACTGTATACATGCTGTATATATGTAAAAAAATCTTATTCAGAAAGACAGAACATCACTTTTGCTTTAAATTAGCTATAAAAATAAAAATAAATATGTACGAACACTTAGTAAGTAGTAACTTCAGCAAAGTAACCTTTGCTGTAGCAAAGATTCCTCTCCGGGATTTGCCAAAATATTAAACTGACTTATAACAGTGACTAATGCATGTTCATCTTTGTGACGAGTTTATTGTTGAAAGTTGTACTTTCCTAAGTAAGTAGTACTGTTCAAGAAGTGTTAGTTTTTGAAAGTTTATACATTTAAAACTCCTAGTAAGTTGATGTTTTGTAGATTAAAAAATAATAAAAAAATATGTTAAAGGCATTCTGTAAGATGGCCAAAAAAAATTTTGTTAAAAGCTACAAAGTTTTCCACAAATCTACTTTAAAAGTGATATAACAACTAAGACCCAATCTAACCTGCCTCCAACAGAAGTACTAGGCAAGTACCATGATGCACAGTCTTCTTTCTTCCACTTTATACTTCCCTTCTGACAAATTATCAATTGGTTAGTTAAATCAGCAGGTCTGGAAGACAAAAATATTTCGGTTGGGCATTTTTCTATACATGTTGTTTTTGAATTACATTCAATTGAAGACTTGCCGTTACACAGAGTAATGTCAAAATAGAATAAATATGGTTTGTGTCTAACTAAAACGTCTTTTCCGCATATTTGTCCATAAGAATCTTGAGGAAAAAGCACGTATTTTCCACTTCCTTTTATGTGTGCAAATATTCCAATATAAATCCATAATATTATTATTATTACAAATATTATGATACCAAAAATATCGACCAGTTTTTTCTTTTGGGATAACGAAGCTGGAGAAACTTCCACTAAATTGTGTATGGAATTATTCATTTCCATTTTTAAATGGTATTGATAATTTGTTATCTGTAGTATGTTGGTGATACTTCGTCAAAATTTGACACTGACAGATGTACGTACATTTGGTTTTAAAAATGTATGTACCCACCATCGTATTTGATAAAATCGATAACAGAAAATTTAAATTGTTGAACTTAGGGAATTTCTGTTGTAATATGTAATGTTTTTTCCCTTTAAGTTCTTACACCCAAAGCCACCAAGATAATATAAATATACAACTCTTGCAAAAGAATTTCAGTACTATCTAATGTAGTGTATAAAAATTGAATATTTGGTTCGAAGGTAAATTTACTTTTTCCTACTGGAGGGTCTATTTATTAACAAGTGTTTTTAAGCAGTAAGTAGATATATTATATACTTAAGGACTACAGTAAGTCATTTAACCCCGCAAGGTAAAGCCCTCGAACAACAAGTATTTAAGCGACTAACTGTATTAACATTATTTTCTGCACTTCCAGGTACAGTATTACTAAAAAATTTCTATATAAAGTAAATGTCAAAATCACCTCGTTTTGGAGCTGGTTGTAAATATTGTTTAGTGCCTCAGAAACTGTTGAACAAGCAAACAATAACAATTAATACACACCTGTAGAAAAGAGTTCAGTTGGTTCGATCCTGATGAAATTAAAAAAAATCCACAATAAAGATAGAGGAATTGCCAGCATATTTTCATATTCAAGTACATATGCCCCATCCACGCTATGGTCGAAATATGCGATGTTAAAATTAATCATAAATTTTAAGAAGGACGTTAATATAAGCAAATATTATAAACTTACATCCTATTTAAAAAGAGTCAACTGTAACTATAACCCAAAAAAAAATTAAAACTGTGGAACAGCAATATGTAGAAAATTTCATTTTCAATCCTCCAGAGGAAGTCTATCTTATGATGAAAATAGCTACAATCTTTGATATAGCAGGCGTTTGTCGGCGTGAGAAGTTAATGAAGATAACCAAAGACAATAAAGATAAAAAATATATTTTTGTAATCACTATATCATTTACCGAAGCCAATAAGCCGAGAAAATTTGTAGTTTGTGACCCAGATAGGAACAAACCTAGCTACATCAAGCTGTACAGAAAGTATGTGGCTGCGCGACTGGTGAACACTACAGAAAAATGCTTTTTCTATTTTATAGAAAAGGAAAATGCACCAATGAAAGCGTTGGTGTCAATAAAATTGGTCAAATACCGTCTAACATTGCACTGTTTTCGAAAGTCCTTGGCAACTCTGTTGACCGAAAATTCTGGAACCAATATCACTAATATTAAAAGGCATGAAGGATGGAAGTTAACCAGTGTGGCCAAATCCTATATAGCGAATAAAAGCAAAATTGTGGAAAATATTTTAAAACCGTCTTCGAGAATACCTATGGATCCAGTTTTGTCAGAAAGTACAATTGAAAATGTAATAGCTAGTTGATCTGCTATAATAAGTCTGCTATTAATCTGCAGTATGCTACAAATACCAATTGCACGTTTAACTTTAATATTTATCGTTAATTTGTTTTTTGTTATCCTATAAAAGTTTGTATAAAGTTTTTATGAAATGTACGTTTAACTTTGTTCTTAGTTCTCTATTTTCGTAGTCCAAAATATAGCTATTTTGTAATATTTATCTGTTTTACTGTGTATAACTCTATAAAAAATTGTGCGGAAAAGTAACTTTTAGGACTGCTAGCACTGAAAAGTAACTTTTACGTACGATTAGTTAAACAATGAATATCTTATCTTAAACACTCAATAAGGTAAACTAATTGCAAAATAAGTATTTTTTTTTGTAAGAAGCTCAATAATTTTTGTAATAACCGTATATTATTATTTAACTGAAACCTAATTCTTGTTTATCTGAGAACTATATCGATCGCAGGAAAAATTTTGAACCTAACACATGCGGAAAGTGTCTTTTTCGCTCTTGACGGCGAAACTAATCACAACTAACCACAACTACCGTCGAGTGCCGAAGGTACCTCTTTCCGCACTTGTTAGCTAAATATCTATATATATATATATATATATATATATATATATATATATATATATATATATATATATATATATATATATATATTTTTTTTAAAAAATATTATTATTATATATTATATAATAATATCTAGCAACGTTTCATATTTTATTTTTGGTAGCAGTTAAATTTTGCAAAAAAGTAATTAGTTATTTTTCGTTAAACGCTATTAAGATTAAGTTGTTATGTTCAATTTGTTTAACAAAATAGCATTTTTACATTTTTTATATTGTATACTGATTTTTTTTATTAAACTCTCTAATACTTATCAAAAAATAAATCTGGCGTTCGCTATTTTCAGGGGTCGATTTACGCAAAGGCTAAGTAGGCTAAAGCCTAGGGCGGCAAATATTATGGGCGGCAAATATTATGGGCGGCAAATTTACGATTAATTTTTAAAAAATGTAATCGTATATTAATTAAAAAATTTAACGACTGACTTATTTGTTTTAACATTTTTATTTATGTTTTTATATTATGAACTTCGTTTGTTTTAAAAAATTATTATTTCATTTTTTGTATGTTTTACTTTTGTTAAATTTCTGTATGAAATTTTTATTTTTAACTAGTGTGGTTTACATTCTTTTAAGGCTCAACTCTTCGTTTTAATATCCAAAAATATTGACCATTAGGGCGGCAAATATATATAAGCCTATGGGCGGCAAAAAGTTAAATCCGGCAATGGCTGTTTGAATGAAAGATATCTAGAAAATAATTTCATGGACATAAGGTGTTGATGAATTAAAGTCTTATGAAAAATGGTTTTTGTTTTATTTTGGATGTTTGACAGAAAACTGATTGTTTTCAGTAGATTATTTTGAGATACTACTCAAAAAATTTTTTTTTGGGAAAACTATTTTAAAAATAAATTCTATGAAATAAAATGTTTAAAAAAATAATAAAGGGCCTATAATAAAGTAAATTTAATATAATATTTATCCAGCTACGTTATCCATTCGCGAACCTGAAATCCACGCGTGCATAAAATCTGACTCGACGGCTAAATCGAAACTCGTTACCTTCGTTCTCCGCTTACAGCTTATATGTATGTATATTACTTGACACAGGTAGTTTATGTGAGTGGTCAAAGAAGAATTCGAAGCCCCATTGGTTGAGTCCGCGAGTTATGATGAAGTTAGATTGGCTCTACCTTGCTCGAGTCCCGCCTCTGTTTACCTTTGTTTGTCTCCTTCATAAGCTGCTTTATTACCTTACCTTGCAGGTATATTACAGAGGCTGGTAATAATATTCTATATTCCCGGTGTGTGCTATGTTTCTTAATAAATACATAGCCATTAAATTTAGATCTGAAACAGCGGCTTTTAGCAATCAACTAGTCCTTAGTCGGATATGTTTGTATTTAGAAGTCAGAACCAGTTTTTGATGGTAAACATGGCTGTGGACAAGTTATTTTATACCGGTAAAGAACAGATGTGTACATGTTAACTAGATTTTTTAGCTAAGTATAAAAATACCTAAAAGCATTACAGTTTTTTTGTTTTTTTATTAATCTAATTGATGAGGTTAAGATAAAATACAGCAATTAAGTCCTCTCATCATTTTAAAACAGTAACATTGCAAGGTTTAAAAATAAAAAAGGTATAAAGATTACAAATACACATTTATATACAAATTAAAAGGTCGATTGGGGGTTAAAAATATTATATTTTTACAGATTTTTATTTCAAGACTGATTTTGCCATCAGGAAACATAAACCCTTGTTTTATATTATTATGGCGGATCCATGTTTTAACAAGTTTTCGTTGGGTACTCGCTAGAAAAGTTAAATTTATAAACATTTAAATCAAAGATTGTTTTGTTAAATATTGATAAACTAAGACAATATTTCGTTTTTATCGTTATCCATTAGTAGGTAACATTAAGTTAGTTACTTTTCTTTAAACCAAAAAAAAACTATTTTCGACACATCAAAAAATTCTGCGTATGTCTATACTGCCCAATTATGGAGAAAAGCAGTGCAAATTTGTGGAAAAACAGCAACAGCAAAAACTTTTTGTATTTACTAACATCCCTCTTTGTTGGAATAAAAGCTAATAAGTGCGAGATAATTTAAAAACGAAGATACTACAGAATGGAATAAAGATACTACATTTAAGCATTGGTATTTAAAAAAGCTTCTTTTATGCATTTTTATTTTGTCAAAATTCAATAATGACAGAAAGTGATTTTTGAATTTATTTTAACTGCTTTTAAAAGTGTAAGTAGAAGGTATGCAAAGATTCCAAGAAGCCAATTTTAATTTTTTTGGTAGATACTGCCCTTCTTCATAGTTGTGGTTAGTTGTGGTTAGAATATTACCTAACACTGATCGAAAGTAACTTAGCATCGCATCATCGTTCAATCTACGGCAATCTCATGCCGAAATATATCAATTTTTGTACTTGTTCAATAAATAACAGTTTTTATCATTATAATAAATAAATACTAAAAATAAAAATATTGAAAATCTTACCCTAATTTGTCAGTAAAATCTAGCATTGCATAAAGAAGAATAAAGTAGATACAAAAACTTTAAATCACGTGTAGATTTAATCAAAGAATTGTAAAGTTATATAAATAAATAGTGCAGAAAACCTTTGCTTCGTTATCAAGAAGCCAACCATAAAATCCCGTAAACATAAACGCATTAAGCCCCAGTACAAAAAAGCAGAGTGATGATAGTGGTCCGAAGGACAAGGGAACCAATATGTAACATAGAAGATATGGTTCTTGTAGCTCGTAATTTCCAATGTAGTAGACAGGAGACGCGGTGGTCAGGATCGCATATCGGCACTATTGCACCTTCGTATTTTAATTTTAATTAAGCAGAATTGATCATTAACTAGAGTTCGTTGGCGAGTGCGAATGTATCGATCAGGTTGTGGGATCACCTTGAACCGAGACCGGTGCCACCCATTACAAGGTCATATTGAGTATTGGAATTGCTGGTTCTTTTATGTGTATTGGGATATTATTCTTACGGAAAATGTTTAAGCTTGAGTTTGACTAAAATAATGATTTTGCACGTAACTAATATTAAATGGGTTAGGTTAAAATTTTTAAACTAGTTTTACTTTAATTATTATTTCGAGGCCATCCATTAATTACGTCACACAAATTTCACCCGTCCCTGTCACAACTCGTTACATATGTGAAACCCCCTCATCACTAGTGTGAGATCACATATTTTGAAATTCTACATATATTTTCATTAAAAATATTTTTTAATTAAATTAACATTAAACCAAATATTTTAAATTATTGACAAAATAAAAAACTAATTTATGAAAAATTATTTGTATTAATAATGGAGAATACAAAATTTAAACAGCTTGTGTCCATGGACTTAGAACCCACTCCTTAATATTGTTTTGTCATTGGCATATCAGGTACTTTGTTTTCGTTTTGGATGTCATTTCAGGAATATCAGTTGTGTCAACGTCTTTTATCCAACTATATATAATCGTTATCATTCATCAACAAAGAATTTTCCTACTATACCTACTAAAATCTTATAAGCATACAGAAAGAGTAGAATTCTTAAGTTTTTCGTTTTCATTTAAGTTTTGCGTTTTAATAATTTAGATTTTTACATGTGATGTCACAAAGATGATGAACCCCTTATACCCCTTGTCACACAATGTCGCAATCCTATACACCCCTCCTCCCCCTTAAGGTGTGACGTAAATTATGGAAGGCCTATGTGGAGCCCAAGTATAAGCTTTCGTGGATATTAGGTTTTTAAATGCTTAACCAATTTCATCCTTTGATTTTGTCAACGCTGTTCGATCGAAATATGCAGGTACTGAGTTTCACTTCACCTTTAAGACAACGTGGTACTGCCACCAGAAACAGTAAACAAATAATTACTAACTTTAAATCCCCGCCTCATTAACAACCAGGTAGTGTCATCCAGACGGGACCTACAGGGGGGATCCGAACCACACGTTGTCTACATGCGGTCACTTAATTACAAACCGTGCCCGACTTCGCTGACGTTACAGAAATATTATAATAAATATATTCTTCCTGTAAGATCAGGTAAAGACCTTTGGCATATATATGTCTCTCTGGCCCCAGGTTTCGAACCTTGGTCGCTCGCGTGTTGTGCTGGGTTACTGATCACTATGCCACCAAGACAATGTATGGAGTTCCTTAGGTTCTCTTTGCTAGTCTGTTTAATTTTTTTAGTATGGTTAACAATAGAATAGAAAAAAACATCTTGCAAGATATGAAAAATAATGATAAGACCATATGATTGCCCCCATGCAATAATATTTAGACAAACATAGTTTTTCGCACATTTTGAAAGTCAATTGATCAAATACTTCTCGGTGAATTCCAATATAATGAAAATATTTATTCTCTTATTATAAAATTTATTGTAATTTAAGTTGGGTTTCTCCTCTTAGTTAAAAAAGAAAAAAAAAAGAAATAGACATAGACTTATCCAATCTTACAAGACTTAAGGTTGCAGCATGTAACTTAAGATGTATATTCTTCATTCCCACTGGAATTGCTTTTCTATCAGTTTCAGATAAATGCACGCAAAAGATTTCACCAGGGAAATGCTCAGAAGGAGGAGCGGTAAAGTCAAAAATGACCTCATTAAATACATCAAACTAATTTATATTATTGTCTTGTAGTTTTTTTGCTACAAAATGAAGTATATCTATTAAAAAAGTGATTTATCTTTGAAAATTGAATAGATTGCTCATAATAAGGGGTTTGTAATGTTTTAGTTTTACTACCTGCCTTTAAAAACTTATGGGTGATATCTGAATTCAAGCCGTTCTAGTAAATACAAAAAATAGCAGTAAAAAATCTCAAATAGCAGAATAGTTTAATTATAAATGCAGTTTATGAATAACACAAAAAAGGCAAGACTCTACAAGCAAACATAAAAATTAAAAGATTAAAATCAGTAATGGCCATCTCGTGTATTTGTAGTAGCTATAGCTTAAGTATATTCTCTCTACGTACGCGGTTACAAATAGATGATGTTATAGCGTTATCTCAAACTATTCCACCAATAGGGATTTATTTATCAGCTAAAGGACTGTGTGTGCTCTGTACCTTCTATTGCACGCTATCGAGACTTGTTAAATGCGGACATTACAATGCGGAGAATCGTTATCCAGCGCTGTTCTATCGATTCGAAACGATTCTACATCAACATTATTGCTGAATCGTGTATATAGTCGCGGTGTCTCTACCCACGCCGGCTGCCTAAACCACGGTCAAGTGTAACTTACTTCATTATGCTAAATTCAAGTCCAATAAAAAAGCAATCAATAATGTTTAAACAATTTAGACCTGCAGGTTGCTTGATTCGATTTTAATTGACAATTTATATGATAATTTAATCAACGCAAGGAAAAAAGTATAAAAACTATCTCGAGTATTATTTAGTAAGACAAAAGAAAGGTTTGGAATGGATTTAAAGTGCTAATTATAAATGGATTCATAAGAATATTTATTTATAAAGAGATTTTTTTAGACTATTTACGTAAAACATGACTTCTTTTTTATTCGGCTTTGTTAGAAATACTTAAAATTTATATGTATTTTAGTCTGGAAGCCTCCCCCCCCAAGGAAATTGATGGGTTTTGAACCAAAGTCAGTTACAGGGCCCATCACATTTAATTTCTAGCTTTAAAATTTCCAAAATTAAAAAGAATGCAAGATTAACTAAATTTTTGTAACTCGTATATAGTTCAGTGAAATCCTCAAAATGTCCTTAACAACTTTGGAGGAATTCGAATACTTTGATAGCCGAAATAAAACAGAAATTTTACAAAATAGTATACCATATTATAAGGATTAAAGTGCATCTTTTTTTACGAGCAATTTTTGCAGTTGCGAGGCGGAGCGCAGCGCAGCCAAGCGAATGCAAAATTGCGAGTAAAAATAAGCACTTTTAGTCCGTATGATATATACTATTTTTTCTACAACCAAGTCGAAATTATTTCATTTAGTTATTCAAAAATCGTTAATAATTGGATTATAAATTTGAACACCTATTATAACAGCGATAGCAAGTCGGTAGTTATGGATATCTGGTAGGTACATTATTGTTGGTAAATATTGATTGTCAAGTAGACGTACTAATCACATATTTATTACATTTAAATCAAGAATCAATCATATAATTTTTTTACTAGTTTTCACGCTGCTTTGAAAATAAATCTTGAACTCAATGCAAATATACCTGCGGATATACAGGGTGCCACAGATTCGAGTGCATGCATGGGGATCTCGGTAACCGTAAGAGATACGAAGTCGGTTAAATTATGGCAAAGTTGTTATTTGCGTAACTAACCATGTTCACTTTAGAAAGTTGCAAAATTTGAGTACTTCCGGAGATATCTGGGAAAAACCGAAATTTGCCGATTTCGTTTTTATTTTTTTCTGACGTTATTTAAAGAGATATGGAAAAACAAAAGACACCTTCTCATGGCCTTTTTTAAGCTCTACAAAACAGCGTTGAGTGATTTTCCGTACGACGTTTCGTTTTCGTTAAACCATCATCAACTTTATTTTTTTAAATACGGACCTGGGTTTTTTATTTAATGTTTTTGAACCCCTTATTATCCCAATTACAAAAATGTATAACACTTAATATTTATCAACAAATATGGAACGCCCCTATAAGAAATGATGTACGTTCCTTGTCTAACTCATTGTTTCTTATGGAAAATATGTTTATTTAACAGAAAAATATTAAGTGTTATACATCATTGTAATTGGGATTATAACTGCTTCAAAAAAATGCAATAAACAATTGAGTGCCGTATTTAAAAAAATAAAGTTGATGATGGTTTAACGAAAACGAAACGTCGTGCAGAAAATCTGTCAACACTGTTTTGTAGAACCTAAGAAGTGGCCATGAGAAAGTGTCTTTTGTTTTTCCATATCTCTTTAAATAACGCAAGAAAAAAATAAAAACGAAATCGGCAAATTTTGTTTTTTTCCGGATATCTCCGGAAGTACTCGGAATTATGCAACTTTCTAAAGTGGACATGGTCAGTTACGCAAATACACAACTTTGCCATAATTTAACTGACTTCGTATCTCTTACGGTTTTCGAGATCCCCATGCATGCACTCGAATCTGTGGCACCCTGTATTGGAAAGTGCCGAAGCAGTATCTCTAAATCTCTTGACACCCAAATCTCGTCAAATTTATGAACTTGCATATCAGCGATTTATGAATTGATGTTACGGAAAAAATGTGCAAACCTATGCGGAGAGTGTTCTTATGGTGTATTTCTTAAATTTAACGAAGAGCGTTAAGCCATCCACTCTTTGGTCACATTATTCAACGTTACGATCCACACTGGATATCAAAAATGGTGTGGATATTAGTAAATATCCAAAATTACGAGCATTGTTAAAAAGGCAAAGTGATGGATATATACCTAAAAGTCTGAGGTTTTTACAAAGAAGGAAGTGGATCGATTCTTGGGTACGGCACCTGATAATGTATATTTGATGATGAATGTAATATAATGAATATTTTGAAAGTAGGAAGATCAGTTTAAGTTTTACTTTTCCTTATTTTTTCTAGGTTATTCTAGTATTAGGATTTGGAGGTGCTATGCGTTGTGACGAACTATTTTATATGAAAATAAATGATATTGAAGATATGGGCTTGGTCTTGATCAAAAAAATTTCGCAGACAAAAAAAAAGAAACTTCGTTCGTTTACTATTATAGGCGATCATTATTTGCGTTTATTTCAAAAATATGTTGCACTACGGCCATCAAATTTCCAGGAACGTCGTTTACTTTTGAAGTATGTCAATGAGAATTGTCAAATAATGGTTGTTGGTATTGACAAAATTAGTGCCGTGCCGCAAGAAATTAAAAAAATTTTGAAGTTAGAAAATTGGAAGGAGTATACTGGACATTCGTTGAGAAGAATATCTGCTACACTTCTTGTTGATGCTGGCGGTACCTCACTTGTCTTAAAAGACATGGTGGTTGGAAGTCAAGTATGGTAGCAGAAGGATATATTGAAAAATCACGAATCAACAAAGAGAATACTGCCAGAAAAATATTCAACCTGACAAAGAAAGTACAAGTATGTGTTTAGATATTTCCCCGAATGTTTCATCTACAATTACGAAAAATATTTTGAGTTGTTTTAACATCACTAAAAATCTTTTGAACTGTTCGAAAATTGATAGTGATAATTTCATTGGTACTTTGAGTTTTGGCAATAATTGTTGCAATTGTACATTCAATATCAATATAAATTAAAAATTAATACCTATATATAGTTGCCCAATTAGTTTGTTTTACTAAGTTTCTAAGAGACAATAATTTTTTCTTCAAATTTCAATTAGAGAGCTCAAATGTAATTGCTTTTAATCGTAGGATTAAAAGTAGAACTTTTAATCCTAGAATTAAAAGTGTTGCTAAGCAACGACCACATTTTTGCACGGTATGAGAATTGATAGCTTTTGCATCTGAAAATAGTACAAAAATTCCAACATTTTTTGACGGTTGGAGAAAAATGTTTGTGTATATTTTATAGATTTTAAAAATATATTTTTAAATAAATTGTATTTTATACAATTTACAACTTTTATTTACTCAAGGATGTTATTGGTTTTCATAACACCTATTTTAGACTGCACTATATAAAAATTTCTTGTCTTGCTAGCTATTTGTCACCTTTGGTACTTTAGGGAAAAAGAATTAGTAAAATCTTATATAATATATGTGTAATCAAACGTAATATTTTTTTTATAAAAATCTTGGTATTTTTTGATTTCCATGTGCTTGGTTGCGTTCATGACTAAAAGAGCTTTTAAAAATTGTTACTTACTGATCATGTAATACTAGGGTTAAGAGATTCCTCTTAAAAGGAACAATTTGGAAACACCCTGCTTATTTAACCCTTATTTTTTGTGGGGCATGAGTTTTTATGCATATTATATTTGGTTGCAATAACTTTGATCAATTATATATTTTTATCCTAAAAAGAGGACGAAAATAACTTATTTTTTTAGTTTACGTAACTAATGTTACTAAATTTAATTGGTGTTTCATTTTTGTTTAATCTAGGTAATCAAAACTTTGAAATTCCCACACAAATAAAGCATATAATAATATTTTTTATGCCTATATATTTAAAAATAAATCAGAGACCATGATTTGTTGACAGTTATAATTTATTGAATTTACCTATTATACACGTTTTTATCATTAATCTTACATAGTCAGGTGATGTTAACTAATGTTAATTAGCTAACTCCATGATTGTGATTAAGCAATAAATTGATCACAGGGATTTTAAAATCCTATGGAAGTTCTTTAAATTATACATTAAATCAATATTTGTCGGTTTAACAAACAATAACTTTTGGTGGGACATACATTATTATGTTATGTTTGTTTATCAGATATTAAGTGTCATTAGATGATATTTGGCAAAAAGTTCTTTCTGATCTTATGAAAAAACTATTTTATTTTTTAAAACCTATTTAAACTAAATACAATAACTAGGATTTTTTTAGACGTCGCTAACATTTCTGTTTTATAAGATGTGCAGGACAGATTTTATCATACTTGTGTATTATTTTTTTTGTCTTGATATAAGAAATAATATTATATAAAAATTGTACTTTAGGTTTTTGTTTATTTACCATTCTAACAGTGTGTTTATTGATGCCATAATACTTGATCGCAATGTTAACAGTTAACAAAATTTGTTATTTTTTATTGTATGTAGTAAGAACTAACCAAAACAAGAATGTTATATTATATTAAATTTAGGGCAACAGTGTTAGTTCTGTCTTACTATCAAACATTGCACACATAATCTGGCATCAGGAGCATATTAAATATCAACTATTATTTTAAATTTAGTTACTCATCAAGCGTGTCTATCATACGTACCAAAATAAATACTTTAAATTTAGTTACCGGTTGTAATAATATAATTAGTTGCTATCAATATAAGATTGCTGTTTTTTTATATAATTGTATATAACCTTAAACGTCATTTATCAGAAAAAAAATCACAGGAATACTTAATATTAACGTGTGCATGATCTTTATTCCAAAATTCAGCAATTAAGTATATTATTAATAATAATAAACGGCATCATAATATTTATTTTTAAATTTAATTTTCCTTATGCGCTATCATTACTCAATATATTTTTAAGGTTAAATTTAAGAAAATGTTTTGAATACGCAAATATTTTGTGTTGTCGTAACACGGGAAGAGACACGAGAGATGTCATCCTCTCGTCTTGTCAGATGGACTTGAGGGAAACTGGGATCTCAGCTCGGTGATGATGTACTTCTCTTGCTCTATAATATATTTATATACTTCAGGAAATATATACCATTGGTTTTAAATTTACAAAAGCGCAAAAAAATATATTTGGTTAAATTCATAAGAGTAAATTTTACTTTATTTTAACAATAGCAAAGTTAAATTTGGCAGCCAAATATGTCTGAGACAAACAATTGCATTTTTCAAGAGGTGATTTTATTTAAAATTCGGTCTAATTAGAAGTGACATAAACTTTCCCTTAAATTGAACACACTTTATCTTTATACTTTGCTAGAACTAGGATCGAGAATTCAACAACACTATCTATAAAAATAAATTTTAAAATAATAATTATTTATAGAGCTGCTCTAAATGATTCACCACTCTTAAAAAAGGTCCAACACTCTATTATGACGTACAAACCTGCATGTCATCGAAACCTTTCCCCGCTCCCTTGCATCATTCTTTCCCGCGATAATTAAATTTGAAATGAAACTTTTTCACTGAACACACTGTATATAAGAGAATATTCGTCATAATTAAAAAAAAAGTATATCAATGTTTACTACATAGTTAGTTAGTCACTATCTTCTCTATGTTGAAATCTTTGTCGTATGTCTAAGCTTAAGAAAGTCGTTCATCAACACCGAAATGCTACCGACGAAAAAAAATTGGCAACTTGTAGAGTCAGTCCTTTATTCCCACTGTTTCTACCTTTGAAAAGTTTATTATTAGGATGCTACTGTTTATTTATTATTTATGTTAAATTAAGTACGTTTAAATAATGACAGATATGATGCCTTAAAGTCTGGCACCTGTATCTAAACTTTACATAAATTTACTATTCTCAAAATAGCCTGATTCAATGCATACAAACCCTAAAAAAATCACAACAATGTGGTCATTTTATGTTTACAAACATGTGGAGATCTATTCACACTCAGTTCCAACTAGACTGTTTTAAGGTCAAGGTCGTTCGCCACATTTGACAAACTTTTACGTTTAAAAATAGCCTGGAGTAACCGATATCGATCGTGCTAGTTTGTTAAAAGTGTGTTCTCGTAGTAGATAGGTCAAGACTAGACACCTTGCATCTACTTCCATGCTCTTAAGATCATTGACTGGTATTTTGGAAGATAAAAAAACGACTGATTTGGGCTTCGAGCATATACTTACTAGAGGCCGCTCTGCCGCTCGGCAATGCGAACGAGCGTGCGACAGAGAATGAAAAATCCGACTATTACCTTTCTCTTGCTCGAACGTGCTGATTGGTCGGTTGGAGGGCTATACACCCCGCTCTGCATGCTGATTGGTGAATGGGGTACCCTTCCCACCGATCAATTGGCACGTTCGGGCGAGAGAGAAAGGTAGTAGTCCGATTTTTCTTTCTGTCTCTCACGCTTGTTCGCACTGCCGAGCGGCTGGGTTGCCTCTAGTAGGTACATGCTCAAAGCATTTAGGTAGCATACACCCATTAGAAGCAGCCCTGTCTCTCGGAGAGACAGAAAATCGCTAAATTACCTTTTTCTATTGCTCTAACGTGCTGATTGGCCGGTGGGATTGGTATGTACCCCGTCCAACAATCAGCACGGAGAGCGGGGTCTATACCACCGACAAATCAGAACGAGAGAAAAAGGAAGGTGAGCGATTTTTCTTTCTCTCTCGCACGCTTGTTCGCACTGGGCTGCCTCTAGTAGGTATATGTTTAAAGATAGGAACAGAATGCAACTAATCTTAGGCGTAATACGTGCTAGTTAATTGCGATAGCTCCTCATGAGAGTAACCCGTACCAGCGTTTACTTACAAGCAAATAGAATGCAGCAGTTTCTTACAGCATATGCTATACCAAGACAACTTGCTGTATTCTTTCAGCAAATGATAGCATGCGGATTTATATGAAACAATTTATTGCAATGGTACATTGAAATGTCTCGTTACAGAAAGCGAGTTTCGGCCGCAGGTAAAGTTTCCTGGCAATATAGGTATATTTAGAATTATTATAAATTATACTTCATATTGTAGTTATTTACTGCTTAAGAATGAAAAAAAAAACTTTATTATAAAAGGTTGAGTGAGCTATAGTTGGTCTCTGCTACTAAATTTTGACATACAAGAAATTTATGAGCTTCAAATACTTTTTTCAGAACTTTTATATCATTTGTCTGGTCCTTGACCAATTTTTTTTGGACTTTTTTTCACTTCTGTTTAGTTTGAGCTCGAGGATTATGGAGTTTTCTTTGAATTTCAGTCTTGTTTGTATTATATATTTCGGCTATCAATTTTATGGCATTTTGTTTAATTTTACTTTTTCCTATAAATTTATTTATTTACTTGCCACCACTCGAGACACTCTTCATATAAGTTTATTATTGCAAACATGTCTGCTTTTGTTCAAATGCGCTTATCCAGCACTTCTAGAGCACTCTCCGCCACTCGTTTAGAGAAACAACTTGCCATAACTGATGCCACCAATTTTGCGACTTGCTAGTAGACTGAATCTTCTGGACTAAAACAAACTATTTTGTTGCCGGACTTATATATCAATATTATTTGGGGTTCTCATCAGATGGGACCACTTTCGTCCTGGTTCCAGGATATAGAATAGCGCACGCACAGCCGATTGAGCCTTCCGAACTCGCAGATTTACACAAATATACGTTAAAATCCTTAAAAATCGGCCACGAATATGAAAAAAAGAACTGTATAAAATGTCAACAATAACTGAACTATTATACGCAAATTTAATATTTTAAATTTAAATTTATTGTTGCCATTAACAGCTTTACATCTTTTCACGCCATTAAAAAGCAGACCAATTTGTTACCGATCATACATATTTCGTACAGGTTGAGTGTCATACACACATTATCTTTAAAACTCGACATCATTTAAAGAAACGAGTTTGAAATTTTAAGTAAATTTTATAAAGCAGTGATTACTTTTTTGAAGAAAAATGTCTTTGTGTTTTTTTTTACCTAATTGGATTTAAGTGCGAAGAATTCAAACAAATATTCTACATCCAATAACCCTAGCAAGATCGAAAGGAAGGTGTTAGATTGATTTAAAATACGGCGTGAAATTTCTTTCCCTGAAGGCTTTAGCGAAACGAAAGAGTATCATGTGTCGGAACTACGCTTGAAACAAGCGCGTTAATTAACAGTCATAAATGTATCGTAAAACATGTCGAGTATATTGACGGACTATACTCGTTTAGTTATAAAAACTATCTTTTTCCTTGCGAATATTACGAGCAGCAGTCGTAAGACCATTGAAAGAGTGCAATCTATATGCTAATTATAGCGTGTCATTGACTGTATACTGCTTAAGAGTTTAAGTTGGTAACACTTATCGGTATTAAGCCGCCCATAACCTCCCCAGATGTATTCTGGATCATATAAGAAAACAATAACTTAAATGGACCATTCTGTCCGTGCCGAATCGCTATATGATGAACAGATGACTTCGAGCTGATGTAAACTGCTACCATGAATAACTTAACTAGGTTTATTATTTCTTTATAACTTTTGCCTTTGGCAATACTATTTGTCAGAGTCATTTCAATTTAATTCCTATTAGCTTCTTTTGCTCCCGGTTGATGCCGTAACTGGCGTCAGTAAATCATGTAAGATGTTCTCTGTGACATCTTGTAATATGGGTCTGGTAATGTAAAATGTTTTATAACACAAAATACTCTCTGAAAGTAATTTTTGTGTGCTAGAGTGAAGTTGATGGTTTGTCTCATAAGATTTAACATTTATTTTTCGCAGAAAAAAATGGTATTCCTTTTTTTATGGGCAGCATATTATATACAGATTGTAAGTGGTGCAGATTTAAAATAAATAAAACTAATTAAATTTAAATATAATAATTTATTCCAAAAGGCTATGCGTTTAGAGAAATGTTTAGTTAGGATACTGTCAAAATGATGGAATAAACCAATTTGGTAGCATTTAATGGAACTGCTTAGGAAATTTAAAAAATTATTTAAAAATAAACAGTTTATTAAAAAAAGGAAAATCTAGAGCGATGTGGAGTCAAATCATACCCCCTAGATATTTAACTGCCTTTAAACATTACCATTGTCAACTGGGGCTCAAAAAACTACTTTCTGTGTATATTTTTTAAAACAAAAGTAGATATATGAACCTTTATTAAAAATACTTGTAGAAATAGTAAAACCTTACCACATGTAATAGGTGTAACTCATATCTTAAACAATGAAAAACGGTAGTGCATAAAAGTTAAAGGTTTTTAGGTATAAATTTTTGTCTAAATGCAATATAATAAGTTTTAACACCAAATGGGATAGGATCAAGGAAGTTTGAAGGTATATGGAAGCCCAATGCTATGACCCATTCGATCAAAAAATGTAAAGACCACTATTAAAATAACTGTCAGAGTGGGCCCCGCCGATTCTGCGCAATTACAAAATTCCACAAAATATTTTAATGTGTTGCCTACTTACACACTGATAAATCAATGTGGCAACACATTAAACTTTTATGAGAGCCGGAGTACAGTTTTCTGGTGCAAAGGCGCGGCGCGTATGAAACTTTATCCACGCTGTACCATCAACCGTCGTCGTCTCATCAACCCTTCTTCCAAGCGAAATTGATGTTTTGTTGTGGTTCCGTCATTTTCGTTGTGGTTTGTGTGATTATATTTTGTAGTTGCGGAAGTTTTTGGATTGTTAAAAACCTTCTTATTTTAGTGATTAGTGTTTTTTAAATTGTGACTATAGTTTTGTGTTCATTGTTTGTTACTTATAATATCGTAACAAAATGCCTAGAGGTTGTATGTTTTTGTCTTGCAAATCCAAGGGTAACATACCCGGCATTTTTTACTCTAGGTAAGTATTACTTATATTTTAATTAGTTGCTTCTTATAAGAAGCAAGGTTAGGTAATAGAATAAATAATAATATATCAATTATGAATAATAGAAAATAAAAATTTCATTGGAAATAGCAGTGAGAAAAGTAAGGCAATCTTAACTATCTTTTAGATGAATACCACAATTTTTGTGTATTTCTGTGGATCATTAACAAGAAATAAGGTTTACATTTAGGTACTTTTATTTCATTTAATAGTTTAGTAATTTTTTTTTAAGGATCAAAATTATCAGGTCCCTCTAATTGAATAAAAGAAAGTACAGTTTTGTGTTAAAGTTTATTTTTGCTTTTTCTGCATTTGTTTAAAAAATTGGATTTTTGGTTTTTCAATCTCTTATGTAAAAAATGTTAATTATGTAAAAATTGATGATTTTTTGCATACAGAGGCGCTGGTTACAAATCTGAAGTAACTTTTTTTCGACGTTTTATTTTTCAGATATCAATCCTTAAATACGACAATTAAATTAAACTCATTTACACTATCTTGCCCCTCTTTTATCACAAATTGGTACATGAAACTATTATACAATTGTGAAATTTATTTTAAAAAATCATGTTTTCATTTATTTAACTAAGATTTTTGGTAAAAATACAAAACTCCCAAAAATATCGACTTTTTAAATAGAAGGCTGTAAAGTGGCGCCATCTATTCTTTCCATATTTAATCAGATGATATATAATGCAATATTACAAATACTTTTAAATATTCTATTATAGTATCGTTTAATAACCAACAATTAAAAAAAACAGTGAATGTATAGGTAGATTGAATTTGACATTTGATGATGTCAACTTTATAGCTAGTAACAAAGAAATATGGAAGTCTGGACCTGACCCACTATTCATTGCGCAAACTCCGCGGGGCCGATTCCCCTATTCCCGCTGCTCCCGCACGCCCAGAAAATTTTGTTCTACGCATTGGTCTTCCATATACCTTCAAACTTCCTTGGATAGGATACATTACTTTTTAAAGTGTTGATCTGGTTAATTTGGTAAAAGTTTATTATCTGACATTTTAAAATTTACCATATAAAATTAATAGGTAATTCTGTAACGCCAGGAGACTTTTCACGGCTAAATATTATTTTAATAGGTAAAGGTTAGTTGAGGTTAGTATGCTTCTATATTTGTATCTACCGCACCAACGGCCAAACATTTTGCATATAAGTGTTTTGTTTTACACATACTCTTTTATTGAATTTGGTATTTTGTTTTAGCTGACCTTATAGTCGAACTGATGATCCTAGACACAAGGAAAAGCACAGCAAGTTAATCCGGAAAATCATACATAAGAGTAGCGGGATCTTACAAAAGCTACCAAAGTTTAAGATGGTAATGTCATTTTCGCGCAAATATAATAAAGATATAAAAGATAACTTCTTAAACTTTTTATTAAAAATTTGAACATAAATAACTATTTAATTATCATACTATAATATTTTAAAAATCTAAAAACGCCCCACAGTTTTAAGCTAAATCTGAGTATGAGTGTTGAATTTGACTCCGCAATGTTGAATTTTCTATTATGCAAAATTTTGGGTCGGCCGTAAAATCCTATTTTTTTACAAATTAAGACCATTTTGCATTGTGCTATTCTTCCTCACTTTTTATGTAAATATTGAGCCTGACAATAATGGGTTCATTGCATTTAGTCCAGTAACTAAAGACTTGAAAGTACCCAAAGTTTTAAATAAATCTGTTGAAAATGCTTTCGAGCGAGAAAAAGTTTATCACGATTTCGACGTGGGAACCCGCTGAAAATGGCCCCACAAAGGTCCAAAAATATTTTTTCCGCGAATATCTGCCAAAATATGCGAATAAGAGAATTTTTTTAAGACAAAAAATGAAGATCACCTCAAAATCTACAAAAATGGTTTCTACTATTTTTTTCGCAACACCAATATTTTTCGCAAAAACTGCCGTCAAAAAATCCATAACATTCCACACTGGATAGATGTAGTACTAGTAGTTTCTTACTAAAAAATGCAGATTGGAAAAACATTTTTTTATTAAAACGCAAGAAAGATGGTAAAGGAAATTTTCTGGTCTCATTATAAAATAGAAATGTGAATAACAAACCATTTTTTCAAAAAATATCAATAAATTATTGAGATACTTTTAAAATATTGTGAAAAAAAACTTTGACCGATTTTTTAAATATTCTAGAAAAATCCGAATGGACCCAAACTGATATGCAATGATAGATACGGGTTTTCCCATTCCGATGAACTTTGAATGAATAAAAAATGTACATTATTGTCCGCGTTTTGGAACAATTCGTCCACCCGCTTATAAGTGAAGGCATTTAGCGGTAGATCGCCAGCTGAAATTAGGGAACTTTTGGATCCCGTTATATCGAAAACTATCGATTTTTCGAAATAAATTGTAGAGACCATTTTTGTAGACTACAAGGCGAATTTCATTTTCTGTAAAAACAATTTTTTTTTTGTTTTTACAATTTTTTTTTCAATTCGCATATTTCAGCCCTTTCCCACCTGTTAATATTGATAAACTTTTTTTCACTCGAAGCATTCCCAAAGACCTAACAATTGAGCCACAAGATAAAACTGTACAAATTTATTTACAGCTTTGTTCCTTTATTTACTGTGTGTAAGTTAATAAATGAAAAAAAAAATAAATAAATAAACAGCGTCATACTATTTCTTTTTAATTATCATTATTATTTGATTTAAAGGGCGGTTAGATGTGCCTAATAGATCGCGTTTATTTACCTGTCTAGCTAAAGTACAGTTTCTACCCATTCAATAAAACTAATAGTGATAAATCTTGATTTGACAAAGTATAGAACGTAAAAAGCCCATAAATATATAAAATAGCCAGATCCTCTTTGATATATATTTTAATTAATGTTGGACTTCAGGGCTGGGCTTGCGTATTATGATATCAGAAAAGTTATGGTCTTATTAGTGATTGGTGGGTATTTTCTATTGTGTGCATCGCGACTATATAAGCTATAAAACAACCACACCTCGCCCTATTCCGATATCCTTTTTATGGTCAGTGTCTGGCTAGATTAAAATGTTCAGGTATCAGATATGTGCATTTAAACATCCGATGTTTATTTTGGGTCATGATTTTTATTTTATGTATAGGGGTAGTTTTAATTTAACGACAAATACAGTGTGTTATAAAAGGAACTTTAGGGGGTAAGAATTCAGATAGTTTGTTGAGTAACTTAATTACACCGCCGCGCAGCCTTGTTTGTTTGTGTGACTGTGACAAACTAAGAAAAGAATTTAATCACCTTTTGTCAATGGACGTCACATTTCTTTTTTAATTATAAAAAACACTTGGTTTTATCTTTTTAAATACGTATCATTATATGCAATATAGTATTCTTTAAACATGAATCTGGCAATAGCGCATACTTATTTCACACTAAAAACTAAACTAATGACAATGACACGTCCTTGTAAGAAAGTTGATTTAATATAAATAAGAATAACCTTAGGTTACCTTATAAGCATCATAATGCTATGAATAAAATTTTAAAAGCGTGTTTTAAAAAAGTTAGATTTAATTAATTTAAGGGCATTTCTAGTTCGTTGTACCTACTTATATACCGTTATTTTAACGTTTAAAATAACGGCTATTTTTTATAATAAATTTTCGATATTTTTTAGGTAGATAAGAGAAGATTGATAAACATTAACGAGGTTAAATTTAAAAAAAAACCTGTTAGCCAACAAAGAATGACAACAAATTTAGCAGATAAGGTATATTTTCTCTTTACATTCACCCTTTGAGCTTTCCAGAAGTAGTGACTCATTCAGACGACACGTTTAAGGTCGTTGCCAGATTTGCTTTTAAATATTATTTTGATTGTTTTTCTCTTTGCAATATTTTGTTGTAAATATGTAATGCATCAATAAAAAGATAAAATTTACTGCTATATTCCTTAATATAAAAAAAAATCAGTATAGCGTCCATAAAAAAAGATAATGATTTAACCAAATCCCAAGCGTTACTTTTATAAATTGATTTAGTTTTAAGAAAATGATTAAAAAACGTGTATACAAATTAAAAAAATTGTAAACAAGAAGTATATTTTCGAAGATGTACATTTTGGTTTCAAGAAGTTGGTGCAAACGGAAAATAACAAAACTAAATATTTATTAAAAAAATTTAAAGTAGTCAATACTGATCAAAATTTTAACAGATAAATATACACCTACAACTGAGAAAGGAACCTTCACTCTATTCAGTTTGTATGAATATTAGTGTTTTCTAGTTTCGTACGCTGAATTATTTGATCAATTTTATGCTTTTCGTTTCCTACACGGACCATTGTGATAACCAAGATAACCAATCAAATAAGGACCATATTAAAAATTATTAAAGTTTTGTTAATCACTTCTACGTAGGGATAATTTAGACAAATTTAAAAGCCCTTAGTTTGGTCGGTCATAGTTAGTTCTTGTTAGTTAAAGAGGCTTATTATTTTTCCCAATTATATTTCAGACGCGTAAATCACAAGAAGTAGGAACAGTAAACTTTTCCGTTTAGGCCGCAATTCTGCCATGGCTTAATCAAATGTAGGGATAATTTAAACACATTTAAAAGCCCTCAGTCGGTCATGGTTAGTTCTGGTTAGTTAAAGCGGCTTTTTATGTTTTCCAGTTATATTTAAACGTGATAAATCATTAAAAGTGGGAACAGTAAACTTTTCCATTTAGGTGGATTAACTACTATTCACCTAAATGGAAAAGGTTACTGTTCCATATATTATTATTAGAGTATTTAAATATCACTGTTATCCAAATAAATATTTTATATTTCTGCATCTTATATGTGAGCAATAATAATACAATTTTTAAATAATGATTGTAGTAAAAAGGTTCGTAATATTAAACAAAAATAGTTTATTAAAAAAAATAACAAAAACCATTACCTGCCCTAAGTTGAATCTCAGAATATAGTATTTCTTCATTTTAAAGCCTAAATGGCATTAAAACTATTAGGATGAAAATAATTTTAATTCCGAACAAAAATATTATTTCCAGATGTGTGAAATATTTGGGGAAGCGTGCTGAAGTGGAAGTAAATTAGGTGGCTTTGGCGGCCGATTGAATAGCGCGCGCGTGGGTGACAAAAGAAAGTGCAGCTGCTTGACATGTGTCCAAGGCCTACCTAGATGAGATGGTCAAGCGGCGCTCAAATGAGCACGTGTCTATAATAATAATTTCGATTCCACCCCCGCTTTACCAACAAAAGAGCAGATTTTAGTTACGGATAATAATTCTGTGTATGCGGAACTTGACCCTTTTCGAGGGTCAGTATCACGACGTATTAACCAAAATATTATGAACAATGACAGCTTCATTAGATATTTTCAGTTGCAATTTTAATAATATTGTATGCTGTAATGCTAAAATAAAATGCATTAGTCAATATTTAAATAAGTAGCTATGGTAATTAGAGCTTAAGCTTTATACAATACCCCATGGATTGCTAAAAAAATATAACTGACACAAGAGTAAAAAATATTTTAATAGTGTTTAAGGTACAAAGATGCTACAAATTTGTTATGTTTTTGGGCAAATTACGGCAATTACTGTTTTTCCTTTAGTAAAAAAAATAATAATAAAATAAAATAAAACTAATTATAACGATACTGTGTAATATTAATATTTTAAAAGGGACGATGTTTAAGTTGCAATTTTGACCAACAAAAGTATTTTTCTAATTTTATTTAAAAAAAGGAAAACATTGGTATATTAGATAAAATGCCCATAGACAAACACCAATTTTAAAGTGAGATGTCAAAAAAAAGAATGTGTAAAAAGCAATTTGAAATACAAACGCATCACCCAGAGTTATTTTTTTTTAGTATACATACATTAAAAGATGTTGAATATAGGAATCTTCAAATGGTTAAAAGTTATTGTTGTGAATTTATTACAGAAATATTTTGGCAGGTTTTATCTGTAGTTGTCAGACTAACGGCCGAGTGATGATCGCGTTGTTAAATTTACCAATGGACTTAGCAATTGTTAAAAGTTAACAACGGTTTAGAATGTTTAACAAAACGTCATTGTCAGTGTTATTCAATGATTTTAGTATATAACCTGTCAAAATCTGACATTTTGTTAAACATTCTAAACCGTTGTTAACTTAGCAATTGTTAAAAGTTAACAACGGTTTAGAATGTTTAATAAAATGTCAGATTTTGACAGTTTGCCTACTAAAATCAATGAATAACTCACAATGACGTTTTGTTAAACGTTCTAAACTGTTGTTAACTTTTAACAATTGCTAAGTCCATTGCTAAATTTAACAACGCGATCATCACTCGATCGTTACTGCTTCTTCTTTCTTTAAACGAGATATTGAGTAAATTACTTAAAAGCTTTAAACCCGACCTTCGCGGCCTTCAAACACTGCTTACCGTCTGTGGGCCAACCATAGGGCAAGGGCCACTCTACTGTGTGTGGTTCGGATTTCACATTAAATTAATATGTTTTTACACAAAAGAACTCGTTGTTGTACTGAATAATCTATGAGACTTAAAAGTAAACATTACATTATTTGTTCAAACCTAATGATGCCTTATTAGAAAAATGACCATTTACGAAAATCAATTTTTCCTAGTTTTGTGACAGGTGCCTACTCGATTAAAAATATGTTGATTCAAATCCCAAAGGTCATAGAAGATAATAATATAAAAAAAACGTACTGACCTATTTCATATAGAATTTATTTCAATATTAAAATAGGTAGTCTATTATGGGAAACCCTGTAGTTATTTGTATAACTTGCGTGGTGGTACCACTGCAATGTCTGAAAGATGCTGGGTTGGTACTCGAACATCGTTAAGGGAACTAGGGAAAATTAGATTATTTTTCGTGGGCTGTTATAATGATAAATAAACTCGCAGTAATTTTTTTTAATATTAAATATCAACTGATACGTTACTTTTAAAGCAAAACATAGCCAATGGTTTTAATACGTAAAATTATCAAGATTAACCTCTCCTTCCCCGAGCTATAAAAAATAACACATCGGTTTTGAACACTACTTTAAATTATTTTACCCTTAAAAGTATTTAACTACATTTCAACCAAACGCCTTGAAGATCCAATAAAAGTGTTAAAAGTATACAACAGATTTTCTGGAATTTGAAAAGACGATTTTCTAAACTCTGCCGTTCTGCTCTATTTTTATAAGAATCCCTTAGAATAACTGACATTCTAGATTTACGACCAACCCTTTGCTAATGAAAAAAGAGCGTTTCGTTGTCATCTTTCTACAATTTAGGAGCATTCTTTTAGACGTAACAATAGCAAACGTGCTGGTGTCGTAAAATTTGGGTTTGAGACTATAAACAGGTGCAAAGTCGAAAGAGGTATAATGGACGCATTGCAGTTTTATGTATATTTCTTGTTTTACTTTTGCTTTTTAAAATAGCACCCCTGAATGTGCTAAAATAAGTTTATACCAGGAAATAATAAATCGTTTTTTTTGTTATGTGAGTGTAACAATACCACATTTTAACAAAATATCCGACTTTATCTAGAAATATAAATAGAAACTGTACAATATTTTAATATCTTAGATACAAGATAAAGCAATTTTGATGTTTATCGTTAAAATTTTATTAACGGTAGCAAATGTTGTGTTTAATATTTAAGCCTGTAAGCAAAACATTATACCAGGAAATAACATTTTGTTGGATTTAAAATGGCATTCTAGAATGTGCTAAAATAACTCTTTACCAGAAATAATAAATATTTTTTTGTTTTCGTTGTAGCGTAACAATACTGTGGTATTGTTACGCTTGTGCTAAATAATCTACTTTACCAATCTACGACTTTATCTGAAAATATAAATAGAGGCAAATTAAATGTTTAGGATTGAGCCAGGTAGCACTAAATTAGTGATGACCAAAGCAAGACTAAGACCGGGTGCCTTGGTCTTGGTCTTGCAAGCTGGTCTTGAAGCCAAGCAGGTCGCCACCATTGTCTTGTCTTGGTCTTGCTCAAAGTTTTGCTGTGGTGATGGTTTAAAATTTAAAATATACCAATTTTAACCTACACGTACCTTTAAATTATTTGATTAAAAGAATATTTTAAATATAGAGGTTTATTTATATACATATAACGCTCCATTGGTTTCTGATTCAAAAAAAAGTTATTCAGAAAACTTTTCAGTTCATATAAACTTTTTATCTTTAAATTAGTCAAGCATTTGCGGTACAAAAGTTGTACAAATGCATTATAACTATTCTGCATATACAAGATGGCTTAATAGTGTGACAAAGCTCGATATCTCCAAAACCGTTTAGGGTGCTGAAAAACTGAACATACAAAAATTATAGAAAAAGGAATTGTGTGAAAATGTGAAATTATTTTCAGAATTTTCCGAAGAACCCACTGCCACTTAAAAAAAACTCCTTTATTTTTAGCTTTAAAAAAATCGCCACCTGCTGGAAATTGTTTGAACTGTCATATAGAAACAATGTCGACGTAGATGGTTTTAAATTTTATTTTCGGTTCTGCCAAAATACGTCATCCTTATTCTTTTAGCATTGTTTTGACTTTTTAGTCTAAACCGAAAGTGATATTTAAATTCCATTTTGATTAAAAGTATTTCTATATAACATGACAAATATATTTTTTAATAATTCATCACTTTTACAATTATATCGTAGTTTAAAAAAGCTATCTAATCATGCCACTTTTTACAGTGTGAAACAAAAATAATGTATTTCTAGATTTTTGAAATTTTTGATCCAGCGTGTAGGAGGCATCACCAGATATCTTATTTAAAAATCATTAAAAAGAAACCTTTACTTATTAAATAATAGCCTTTTTTCAGTTCTCGACACATGGTCACGGCTGTATGAAATACCTCTGTATATTGAATAAGAAAATTGCCCATTATAAAATAAAAAAAATAGTCCAAAAACAATTACGAGTATATATTGTAAAATAGTTTTTATGTAAATTAAAGCGTCTGTATTCTTACACTGTCTTTGCTCAATTTTCACTTTTTATTATTTTTAATTTTTGCAAATGTACATTTAAAAATTAAATCCTTTGTTTTAAGGTTCTACCAAGTAGCGACATCGTGCCTCCAACACAAAATTGATAAGTACCAGCAAATTCATTTAATCTGGTTGGGTCTTCATCTAAGAGCGTTACTAATTAACTAAGACTTGCTTCGCTAAGTACTGTGCTAGAAAAATTCTTTCCGAGAATTGCAGATCTTATTAGCTCGCTCGTTCCTCTGTAATGCCTTATTTGTAGCAGATTAAAAGTTTGTAATTGCAAATGATTCTCATTGATTCAGACAATCCCTTTTACAGTGCATAAGAATAAAAATAAATTACATAAAATAATACTAAACAGAAAACAGTGCACTAGGTGAATAAATTCAAGTTAAGTGGTGTTTTTTAATACACCACACACAAATTATTTAACTCTTTTTTGCGTTTTGTAATTAAATGCCAAATTTTATTAATACTGACTGAACTTTGTAGGATGATGATTTTTTTTAATTATTAAGTTACTTTTAGAAAAGTAAGTGGCACAATTAAGAACATGTGATAAGTGAAGAAAAGATCATTAAAATGTATCTGTACATGCTCATTTAACTAAAAAAATCGTTACTGATTACAAAAATGTTTTTGTAATCCTAAGAAAATTAATTTACCTATAATGGCAAAAAATGTAAGCCATAAAGTTCTTTTTTGGGGATAGAATATCTCGCGTATTATACATATCACAAATAAGGCTCTCTTTAGAATCTCTTAGAGCAACACGTAGTGCCTGTGCCTGTGCATTCTTTTACAGTCCAACTTGAGAGGCACCGGATTTACCACGTTGTTTCCCTTCTTTATCCCTAGAGTGTCCAGACTGTGGAACCTACTGCCGGCAATGGTTTTCCCTTCTCCTCTAAATCTTCAAATATGTAATTCCCGTGTTAATAAACTATCTCTTACTACACTTAAGACAGCCACAATACCTAGGCCTTAATCCTTCGTGGACTGTCTTACGTTAAAAAAAACCTAGTATACCAAAATTAAATTCTTCTTAATATATTAATATTTTAAAACTGTTTTAACCTAATTAAACTAAATGTGTGCAAATTGAATCAAATTTATCTACCAAATTGTTTAAATGTGAAAATGATTCTTGCTGTTAGATAAAAAATATATTCATTTTTGTTGTTTTAGTGCTTACTAAAACCACTTGAGTCTAATTATTTACTTTCCACAGCAAATCATTAAAATGATGATTGGCTTTCTTTAAGTAATTTGAAATTAATCTATTCTTTAACTGTTATAGTGTGAAATTCATTACTGCTTTATTGCAACGCGTATAACTTTAAAACGAGCCATATAAGCGATGGATACATTTTACGTTTATTCGTCTTTTATATTCATATACTATGTTCCAAAATTCGCTACGGGATGAAAGTCAAGAGAGTAGATTTTTTATGCTGCTAAAGCACCAAAATCCATAAATAAACACCAAAATTGATTTTGCTTGTCCTTGAGGTTTCTACTTAACCAAACTTTTAGAATTTTCTTGTTTAAAAATTAACATTAAATTTCACACCACTCAAAGACAACAAAATATGTCATATAAATATAAAAACATTCAACAAAAATACCAAAATATAGGTTAGATTATAACATTTCATAAAGTAACTCTCTGGGACCGCAATCTTTACTCGGAGAAAAAAAGATTCCACTCGAAAATATCGTAAACTTTGTAAAAAAAAACCTGCGTGAATTTCACAAATGGGAAATTTATCCAGCGATGGTAGTTAAAATAAAATTATAATGTTTTTATATAATATGATCATCAACTGGCCTACAATATATATTGATCTACTAACCAAAACAATTGAGTTTATGAAAAAAGTGAGCTTTTAATATATATAAAAAAAGATTTAATCATTTAATGCACGGCATAAACCAATTTTAAATAACAATGTAAATCAATAACACTAAAATCTTGGACTTTTATTGTCTTTATTTGTTAATTGATACACAACGTTTCGGTTAGTGATGTATCTTTAACCGTTTTCAAGTGATAACCAAAAACTATTCTTAAAAGCTACGACCTTGTATACTATCCGTTGTTCACCGAAGCTTGACCGACTTTCCACGGTTCAGCAACGACATCCAAATATTCGGAATGTCGACACTAGGTTTGCTAAACATTTTGGTTTGCAATTATTACAGCTTCTTTAATTTTTTTTTCTTTCAGTGGGTTTCTTTAGGAATAGTTTTTGCTTCCGACCATTGTATGCGGTGTTGTTTTGACCATGCGTGTTCGGCAATCCCTGATTTCGACGTTTCACCTCGTTCCGTAGGTTTTTTGTGTTTTTTAACTCTAATTTCGAGTGGTCTTTTTGTTTCCCTGATGTATACCTCACCACATACACATGGAATTTGGTAGATGCAGTCATTTTTTGAAACATTGTTGTTGGGTCTCGTCTTAGTAAGAATACTTCTCAAATTGGTTTAGGATTTAAATGCCGTTTTTATATTATACCTATTCGGTATTCTGCGGCTCTTTTCGGAAATTCTTTTAATATACAGAATAGTCATAAATATTTGGTCCTGTGGAGTCTAATTCAAGTTAGAGTTTTTATCTTATCTTGATATTTATTGATTGTTTTTTTAACCTCAATCTCTCACTGTTGCCGTTTTGCTTGAGATCCCTAATTATAATACTTATTTCGGCTTGCAGAGATTTCTTACTGTTACATAAGGTCACTGCGCTGTTATATAGAGTACGTATGACTCCTTGCTTCGTTTCGTCAGAGTGATTGGAATTCTGGTGTTAATATTGTCCGTGGATAGGTTTACAAAAAATATCTGACTGCCGTTGCTGAACCGTAAAAGGTCGGTCAAGATTCGATGAACAACGGATAGTATATAAGGTCATA
Source organism: Listronotus oregonensis (assembly GCA_019359885.1). NCBI lineage: Eukaryota > Metazoa > Arthropoda > Insecta > Coleoptera > Curculionidae > Listronotus > Listronotus oregonensis. Next base: position 89,448 of record JAHBCN010000935.1, read on the forward strand.
GCTTTTAAGAATATTTTTAGTTATCACTTGAAAACGGTTGGAGATACATCACTAACCGAAACGTTGTGTATCAATTAACAAATAAAGACAATAGAAGTCCAAGATTTTCGTGTTATTGAAACCATAACATTGTCTAACATTTTAAAGAAACGTAACAATGTAAATGTTTTATTGCACAAGTTAAAGATATTTCCCAAACTTTTAGATATCTAAAATATCACCCATTAGCAAAAATTTTTATAAATAAATTAAGAATATTTTATTTCATTTTTAACCGGCCACAGCTGATTCACAATCTTAGAATCCCATTGACCATGGGGTCAATTCTTCCAGAACTAAAGTCTAACAAAATACGACAATTAGAAAATACCTATATTTGCATTATACACTGTATATTTTGTTGATAAAATAATAAGGGATTAATGATTAAAAAAGTCTGCAGTTTACTGGTTTTGATTACCAATGATACAATTAATAATATATGGTTGTTGTAAAAATTTAATATAAAAATGCAGGTCCGAATTTGAAAGGATAAAATTGGCTGTAAAATAATAAACGGTTTTACAAGCTACGTCTTAATAAGCCAGAAAATCAATAGGAATGTAGAAATTTAAAATATTTGGTATAATCTAAATTAAAAATATTTTGCAAAATATTCAAACCCAATTAATAATTTTTGCAAGTCTTTTATAATTATGTAACGATTTTGCTTTTTCGAATAAGACCTTCAGTTTTAAAATCGTTTTTACTGATATATTTCGGTGGAAATTTGCAACATATCTTCGTTGTGTTTCCCTGGCGTTTTCATCACAATTATAATGGAGAGTTATAATTTGAAGCCGTTCTTGAATAAAAACCTCATTATAAAACAACTCCAGAAAGTAACAAACGTATTTTTAAAATTCTTGACTTTGACAAATGAGCAACTGTGACCTGTGGCAGCCAGGTTTTTTCAGGTGAAACTATCCTTATAGTATCATGCAGTTTTTTAACAATTGCAGCAGAACCACAAAAAATAAACCCAGCAATCCCTATATCACCGAATTCCTCGTGAAAATCTCTATCTATTGATATAAAGATATACGGGGTATTCCATTTAAAAAATACGTCACTCGTGCTATAACTCTTTTGTTTTTGTTTGAAATGTTTTTCTGATTAGATTATTGAATTCTACGGAAAAAAATACACGAAATGGCTATATCCGTTTTTTAAAAAAGTACAGGGAAGTTAAAAAATAAAGCAATGTTTACTTTAAAATGAATAACCTTGTACAACGCTATGGGAATTTTACATATTAATGATAAAAGTAATAATATATATTATGATTTAAAAAAATGTTTACAGAAGAAGAGAAAAACTGTTTGATTAATTTTTTACTTGAATTTTTTACCCGTGTATAAAATACCTTTACGTGTATCAAGCATTTAATTTTTATTATAATGTGGTACCTATTAATTATTACCACATGACTGTAATTAAGGTATTATTATAAAAATACGCTTGACATTTTTTGTATTCTATAAAGTTATGGGCTTATAATTACCCATCAGTATTTATAAACAGTAGTTATTAGAATTCGCTTTTAAATTAATAACATATGAGTGTCGTGTTATCTTAATCAAAAAAATTACAACATTGTTTTTATTGAATTAATAGGTCAAAGTATAAAGCTTATTATATAAAAAAACATTATTATGCGCCTGTTTAGTTTTTAATTTTTGTTTTAGTTTCCTTATATTTATTCTGAATTTTCTAATATGTGCGGTAGCGTATGCTTCGGCATGCCCTCCTCACTTTTTGAAACAAATTGAATTATTTTGGGAAATAATATAATCTTCTACCAATATTTTGTCATTAAACTTTAAAATTAAGCAGTTAGAGCCCCTTTCCCCACTTACAAATCAATATATGGCACAGAATATATGTTATCAGTGGAAAACTTCGATAGATGTTGTTTCAGTGATAATTCTAACTTAAAATTAACCCTTTGTTTAAAAATTCTGTACAAAAAAACCCTTATAGGTTCTTTCTAAATGTTTGTTTTTTTCTGTCAGCAATGTTTTTCTTAGAACCGATGATTTTCATGATGCGTACATATTTTGGCAGTCAAAGATGACCAAATATTTGCACACATCTTTAACCGACCACCTTAAAAAAAAGTTAAATTTTTTTGTACAGCTTAAAACCGCCACATTATTTTTTTATGTACAAAGTTTTAACATTTTCATTATTATTGTATATACAGGGTGATTCATGAGGAAATGTCAATACTTCAGGTACGTAGTCAGGGTCCAAAAATAAACATAAAAGTCTATACAAATATGGGTCCGCAAGACCATCGTTTCCGAAAAACAGTGTTAAAGTTTTTATTTATTATCCCATTTTTTAAATAAAATCTATGATAATTTAAATACTAAAGTTAAAATTGGTTTCCGGGGGTTTTTTGGTATGACGGATTCGAAAATAATCTTAGTACGGCTCTTATTTGTAGAGGGTGCCACCTACACGTCTTTTTACTATTTTGAACAATCACAACTTTTGGGTACGGCCCTGCATTACATTTTTAAGTAAATTAAATAATTGTTTTTTCATTTTTACCTCAAAAAGATATACCTGTTAAAAGTTGATAGGAGCAACCGTTTTCGAGATATTTGGATTTAAAAAAAATTACGACGCATCTGATTTTATTATAGCAGAGGAAACGAAGGCCTTACGGACCCATATTTGTATAGACTTTATGTTTATTTTTGGACCCTGACTAGGTACCTGAAGTATTGACATTTCCCCATGAATCACCCTGCATATAGAATAATAATAAAAATGTTAAAGCAGCTTTTTTTACCAGACCTATATTTGTTGACAAAAAAATATGTTAACCCATAGGACTACATTACTAATAAGACCAATTTTCTCTAATTTTTAACTATATTTAGTTTATCTACCTAATGAACCTTTTGGCGGTGTCATAATTATTGTTTCGTATTAATATATTTTTCATAAAATTACCCTAAGCATTTATTTTTTCTTTTGTGGTTTTATTTACATGAAACATTTGTACAATAGGTGTAAAAATATTAAGGCCGTTAAGGTAAAAACAACCATAAAAATCTAAATATTACGCGGCTAAGTGAAATTAATGGATAAACTAAGGCTTTTAGATTATGATCTTTTACTTTATGTTATATGTTTTGCTATCGTGCTTAAACCATTTAAAAATGTTTAGTATTAAATGTGGAAGCTAAATGAGTTTTATTTTTCTTAGTGGGACTGTCATATTTTATTTAGTATTACTCGGTTTTATATAAAATTTAATTAAGTTTTATACTGTATAAATATTTTCTGAGTGCTGTTTCATCTTGCGTTCCTTAAATAAAGTAGTGTTATTTTAAAAACAAGTATTGTATGCAGTTAAATTTTTATTTAAATAAATAAAATTAATTTTAATAAGTTTGTAAGTTTTGTACTAATACAAGAAATATAATAGAGGTAAAAAATGTAAATTCTCCCTAATGTATTTTTTATAGGTTTCTGCCTGATTTTTAAAAAATAGACTCCTTCTTATATCTGTATCTTTAAAATCAAGCTATAGAGACCCTGTCTTAAAATTGGCTAAGGAATTACCTCCAGAAATTTGACAACATGTCTAACATATATTATATCGTATACAGGGTGTTCGGCACATGAGTAGACATACGTAAATCTGAGATAGGTGGGGCCGTTTGCTATTCGGTCCACCCAGATATTTTGACCTGGGCCCTAAGTTTTTTTAGAATTTTTAATTTTTTTCCAAAATTTCAATTTTCGAATTTCAAACTAAAATAACTTTTTGAAAAATCATGAAACTGACAACATTTTTATTTTATTTTAATCTAGAATAATACTAGAATCTTACAAATTTAATAATTCAGGCTATGACAGCTACAAAGAAAAATACGAGCCCTCAAACCACAAAGAGAGGTAAAAAATAATTCTGAGCCAACTTTGCATTGCATTAAAAAAATAGAAATGATCGAGTATTTCTAATTAGTCAAAAACATCTTCGATTTATGCCATCTTGAACGATATGCAATAACCATTATTTGCCTAAAAACAACAAGAGTTATTTGTCAACTTTATCAAAAGTGCTGTTTAAAAGCAAATTGTGATTATTGCATATCGTTCGAAAGGGCATGAATTAAAGATGTTTTTGACTAATTTGAAATATTTAATAATTTCTAGTTTTTTTTTTAATTCGATGCAAAGTTGGCTCTTAGAATTATTATTTACCTCTCTTGTGGTTTATGGGCCCATATTTTTCTTTGTAACTGTCATGGGTCCCAATTATTAAATTTGTGTGATTTTAGTATAAGTTTAGATTAACATAAAATAAAATTTTTTGTCAGTTTCATGATTTTTTAAAAAGTTATTTTAGTTTCAAATCTGAAAATTGAAAATTTTGGAAAAAAATTAAAAACAAAAAAAATTCTTAGGGCCCAGGTCAATATATATGGGTGGACCGCATGGCAGACGGCCCCACCTATCCCAGATTAACGTATGTCTACTCATGTGGCGAACACCCTGTATGTACAATTAGCGAAGTACTAAATCTGTTTTATCCGTTTTATTTAAATTATATGGCCTTAATATAAGAAACCTTCTGCTCTAATAGTATATTTATAGCTAATAGTGTAAGGGACCAAGCATATAAGCTTAAGTTGCTATGATTATATAATAAATATTTAACGAAATAATAATTATTCAAAACGCTTACAAGTACCATTCGGAGTTACCCTTCCACAATTATAACTACTGATGAGTTTGCGTTATCTGGCAGATGCTTACCTGAAAAGAAGAAAATATCAGTTAGTTATACCAATATTTAAATATTTTATTAATATTAACAATTTAATTGAGGCTAATTTTGCGGAGAAATTTTCTATTCTACGATTTTTTTAAATAGCGACAAAATTGGAAAAAAAAATTAAAAATACAGCCTATATTAAAAATATTATTCAAACATGCTTCTGCAACGTACGCCCATGACTTACACAATCTGTCAAAAGTAATATCTTACTTTTACTATTTTTCTTTATAATCTTTTTTACAAGTTATATACTAGTTACTAGATTAGTTAAGAAACTTATGCGTATGCCCGTAACTCACACAATTTAAAAGATTTTGAAGATTTACCCAAACAATTTCTATGTCCAATTTGGTTTATTATTATTGTTCTTGCATTTTCTTGTTAACTCGAGAAAAAAATGACCACAGCACATACACACAAAATATGTTTATCGTGATCTTGGAACTCTAGAACGTATCGAAAACAATAAAAGGTTATTATTTTTTTTTTATATAAAAACAGTACTATTTCTGTTCGAAACATATGTATACATTTGTTGTAATAACAAAATTAAAAAGCTATTAATATTAATACGAATACAAAAAAATATTAGACAAACAACAATGGAATTTTTATAAAATAACATAGGTTGAGTTAAAATTAAAATCGTGTAGTGTTAAATAAGGTGCTTTTACGTGTTTCCCTATATTCGGTTCGCGAGAACTGATGTTATCTGTGAAATGGCGTGTCAAGAAACTATAGTCTAAAAGTAGTTGTTAATAAATTAGAACAAATCATTAATGTTGGAGATGCCTCGCTTAAAGTATCTTCTTTTAAACTTACAATCTTTTAAGTCCCCTTTCCCACAAACGTCCTAATGTTAAAAATAGCCTTAAAAACTTACTGCGACTATTTTAGTTTTTATATTTGTTAGTTATCCTTTTTACTCTTAATTTTCCCAAAATGTATTAGCCGTAGTTTAAAACAAAAAAATATAAATTTTAGGTTGGGTCCTTTTCGCTACTACGGTAAACCTGTATAGGACCCTACATCTTATATCATGAATTATAACTATATTGGCAATTACTTAAATAAGATTAATTTATGTTTCTTTACTGCAATTTTAGTGGCTCTCATAATTAAAAGTAACTGGACAATGTACTTCATGTTCATAGTTCTTTATTATGTTTTGATAAAATTAAATTTGATATTTATTGTCACTTCTTGTTACTTAATTCTTTCCTACACAGTGATCTGTGATGGAACCTATCCTTGTTGGTATATTTTTATGAAAATTAAGGAATATGTCACATGTAAAAGACCCCATGTTAGTAAAGTAAGATCATAATAAAAGAGTCTGGCAACATGCCAAAAATACAAGACACAACTAAAACACTGGGTGGCGTCTTCCTTTCATTGTCTGGTAGTATTAAAAGCTGTTTTAATTATTATTGTCAAACTTATTAATTGAGTTTGTCAGCTTTAAATATGTTTTTAAAAATAAATACGGCTATGTAAATACTAAACAAATTTATTTGTCCCATAAAACTCCATTGAATTTCCTTTTACTATGTATAGCATTTTGGAATATATATATATATATATATATATATATATATATATATATATATATATATATATATATATATATATATAAATATATATATATATATATATATATATATATATATATATATATATATATATATATATATATATATATATATATATATATATATATATATATATATATTATATATACAGGGTCCTGCAACAGTATTGCCGGGCTTTTCAGCCTATACTAAAAAGTTAGGAGTTCCGTTCAAGGGGCAGGTATCAGTTAAGAATAAAGCGCATTTTAGGGAAAAAAAATGTGGTATGTACAGGTGGCCAAAAATTGTGGCAAACAAAATTCACTTTTTTTTAAATGTAACATACTGTATATTTTTTTTCATCTAGGGGAAACCTCCTTAAGCATCTTTATTTATTCCCAAAATATTTCAGTTTTTTTAAAAGGTTAGTTTTGTAGCAATACATTATTTTAAAAATAATTGAATTTTCATGACTCCACTTAAACACATATCAGCACCATAAATACAATTTTATGTCAATATTCGATATTTATTTTATTGTAGAAGACTGTTGGGTGTTCTAACCTGGGTTTTTTTGGTTTAATCTTTACAGAGTGTTCAAATTTATTTTTTTAATTTAAGAAAATCAAGCTATTTTTTCAATTTTTTTTAAAAGGAACACCCCTTGGATTTTATTATGCATTAAATGTAGAATTATTATACCAACATACTAGTTATCTTTAACCGTTCTTGAAATATTTATAATAATTACTAATTTATTTGTCTGAAAACCGTTTTATTTGGAAAATAATTAAACACCGGGAAAATATTAATTATAAACTAAGGTAAATGCCCAAAAAGCCTTCTGTTGGTTCTGAACTAGCATGAATTTTAAAGGTAATACTAATTTTAAAATTAACAATTTCTTAAATGAGGCAAAAAACAAAAACATATTCACTGATTCACGCCTTGTAAAACATGCTGCACAATCGCTATATCCATGGAAACAATATCATACTTGCCGGATCCTATTAAAAACTAGTACGTGACATTTTGACTATTATTTTTTTTTGTGGGCAAAAACAATAATAAGAATAATAATGAATTTTAGCAAAGATGGCTTGTTGACATGATTTTGGGAATAGGAGAAAGTGGGAAAAAAACTGCTTTTTAGCTACTAGAAATTATTTGCTCGATATCCTGACAGAAGACGCCCGGATGAAAAAGTTTCAGAAGATTATTGGCAAGATTTGTTGAGAGGGGAAATGTCGCATATCAAAGCAAGAAAGAATAAAGCCTGTCACCTTAAATGAAGAAAATGAGTTACGTATTGTTGACGGTAATTGAGGATCCGCATATAAGTCAGGTAAACATCGGAAAAGCAGTAGATATGAGTGAAAGATCGGTCCAGAGAATTTTGAAAAAATCGTTTCCACGGCTATCATATCCAGCTACACCAAGCCTTTCTATCGAGGATTTTCAAAATCGTGTGCAATTTTGTACTGGGCAAGAAATAAAATACAGGAGGATCCTTTATTTTTTAACTACGTTTTATTTACAGACGAAGCAACTTTCATAACAATGGATGTGTAAATAGACATAACTTCCACTATTATTCTACTGAAAATCCTCATTTTATGCGTCAGACAGACTCCCAGCACAGGTGGTCAATCAATGTGTGGGCTGGAATTGTAGGTTACTATTATAGGTCCCTATTTTTAATGGTCATCTTAATGGACAAATGTATTTACAGTTTTTACAAAACGAGTTACCCAGATTACTGGCAGAAATTAACCCACATGTTAGAGGCAGGATGTGGTTTCAACAAGACGGGGGACCAGCACATTTTTTCACGCGATGTAAGGGACCATCTCAATGCAACTTTTGGACAGCAATGGATTGGTAGAAATGGACCTACCCATTGGGCAGCTAGATCTCCTGATTTAACAAAACTCGATTTTTTTTTTTATGGGGATACATAAGGAAATTGTTTATAAAGATCCGCCCACCACTGCAATTGAAATGGAACAACGAATAAGGAATGCTTTTCCAACAGTAACACCACAAATATTAAGGGAAGTGAACAGATCTTTTGAGAGACGTGTCAATTTATGTTTAGAGCAAACGGAAGGCATTTTGAACACTTATCTTAGTTTATGATTATACTTTCGGTGTTTTTATCAGTATTTTCCAAATAAAACGGTTTTCAGACGAATAAATTAGTAATTATTATAAATATTTCCAGAACGGTTAAAGATAATAGTAGGTTTGTATTACAAAAAATGTTAGTATAATAATTCTTACATTTGACGCATAATAAATATACAGGTGTGCCATTTAAAAATTGAGAAAAATAGCATTGATTTTCTTAAACTAAAAAAGCTAAATTTGAACACTCTGTATAAGATTAAACCACAAAAACCGGGTTAGAGCATCCGACAGTCTTCTACAAAAAGAATCATATCCAATATTGACATAAAATTTGTATTTATAGTGCTGGTATGTGTTTAAGTGGAGTCATGAAAATTCAACTATTTTTTAAATAATTTATTGTTAAAACTAATCATTTCAAAGCTGAAATATTTCAGAAATAAATAAAGATGCTTAAGGACGTTCCATAGATGCAAAATATACAGTATGTTACATTTAAAAAAAGTGAATTTTGTTTGCCACAATTTTTGGGCCAACCTGTACATACCACATTATTTTTGTAAATGCGCTTATTCCTAATTGATACCTGCACTTGAACGGAACTCCTAACTTTTTTAGTTTAGGCTGTAGAGAAGCCCGACGTACTGTTGCAGGACCCTGTATATTTGATTTTGAAATGGCTGTTATATTGTAGAGTCAGTGTGCTTACCTTATTTTTATATGTGTTTATTTACGTCATTCCTAAACAAAAATGCTTAGCCCAAAAGGGGTAAAGTCTAGAATATTAATAATTCCATTTTTTCCAAAAAAATTTAATGAAGCCTAAGTACATGTATTCTAGCATTTTTTGTAAAAATTACCATTGCCTTTAATTTTAAATATTACTCTTTTCGTACAACGCAAGTTTAAAATTCTAAAGCCACTAAGTTTATTGAAATATTTAAAAAGCAATCTTTAATGTAAAACCAAGCAGAGAAAAAGTAACACGTTTTTAATTATCAATAGATATTATCAATATCGAAGAAATTATGACAAAATAATAGTAAGAAAATGAATAAAATTGCCTGAAGCCACTGATGCACTGATTTGATTTTGGCCAATGTTTTAACTGTACCAAGTTTTATTAAAATCAAGAAACCCAATTTAAAAATAAGGGAAAAATCGAAATTTTTTTCATATTCTGTATCTTCAAATGAGCCTGTTTTGGAGATATGTTTTTATAATATCTACTTTTTTCTTATTTTTGGCCTAGATATCTCCCAATAAGCGTTGTCTTGCGTTTTTTGGAACACCCTCTATACGTCCCCTATATATTGAATAGTAGGCATTTTCTATTTCTTAAAATCTATACTGCCTTTGAATTTTTCTAAATAGAGCTAATTTTTTTTCTGATTTTATCCTAGCATTATTTTAAATTTCATAACAAAATTAATTCTTCTTTTTCTGTAAACTAGAAATTGGTATCTTCAGCTTTTTTGACACTTCCCACTATTTTATTTTTTTTATCAACATGAACTTGACTTTGTTAATGTATTTTTTCAATATAGTCTTCAAATTCTTGATGTATTGTTCCAATGCCTGGTCTGTGAAATCCCATGATCAAACTTGTTTTTAGTTGGTTTCAATTTCTTTTAAAAAGATTATGAATTATCTTAAATAATGATTTTTGTAAATATGTTTTGTTTTTTTGTATCCTTTTAAATATGTTGTTCCTTATAAACACAACGAATTGATTAATAATAAATAAATAAAGAGCTAAGTGAAAACGAGTTTAAAATTTTAAATTAAGAAATGAATTTAAAAGGGGGCTTTAATCCCAACGCAATCATTTAAATTTCAGAAATAGTGTATAAAAATTCGTATAATTCTTTGTATATGCCCACTGAATATTGGTAAATAGCGTATATTTTTGTCGGCAAAATAACTTAATTAAATATATTGAGACTATACAGCTAACTTAACCTAGCAGAACTTTCAGCGTTGGTTATTGTTATGATTATAAATTCAATATTATTTTTAATATACAATAAAATGTATAATAAAGCCATTAGGCCCGATCAAAATATTACTAAACGTTTTTAACACAAACAAGATTTTATGTTAGTACCCATTAGGAAAATTAACAAAATTTTAGATAAGCGAGCTTATTAATCAAAACTACCAGTCAAACTAGTTTAAATAAGGAGCAACGATATATCTATAAACTATGTTATTATTTGGATCAGTTCCAAGGCGAATTGTTTTGCTCGATATCCCACAATGTGACATTTATGATAAATAAACTGGGTGTGTAATTAATTTTAAAGCAATTTACCGAATTATATATCTACATATTAAATGGGTGTGTTTTCATGACACCTTCTTTTACGAGGCGGGGATACACTTTTGATTTAAGACTGGCCATAAATATGTGTAAAATACGTTTTCATGTAGAGTCCCATGCTATTTTACGTTTCGAATTACTTTACCACGGAATATTCATATTTTTCGTTTTTAATTTGATAAACCATACGACACTTTTTCGTGTGATACTGTAAAATACAAGAATAGAATAGATAATAAATCTAATTCTACAGGTCTTTGTATTTTGCAAGCACAAAAAATAACTAATTTAAATGATTAAAGCATGTATTTAATTATTTACCAAATCATACCTTGAATTAGTCAGCGTTTATAGTGTTTAAGTGCCCATTGATTAATAACCGAAACAAGAATGAAAATTTGAAAAGTTTGATATATAGGTACAAAGGTAGGTAGATAGATGGTCCCAAAAACAACAACCAGAAGCTTCGGTGTCTGGTCAAAGAGGTGAAAGGCTCACGGAATAAAAGCTTTTTAAAGGTGTATTTATAGTTTAAAAGTTTTCTTGCCTAAAATTTTTTTACTGCAATTTTTCTCGTACAAAATAAGTATACGAAAGTTGCTACTTTCTAGAAGAAACCTGCATATTTTGGTAACTAAATTAGCACTTTTTAAGGCACACACCTTAAAATATATTGAGACTATACAGTTAACCTAACCTAGCAGAACTTTTAGCGTTTTTTATTGTATATCTGCAAATAGAGATTGAGGAAATCATTTGGGCATTTTAATAATTGAAAATAAAATTGAATAAATTATTTACATATTCTAGTTGTAAAATCTTATTCTCTAAACTGTATTTTTTTTTTATAAAATTAAATGCAGGAAAAGCTGCTGCAAGAAAAATTTCAAGCAAAGAATCTTTTAGACTAATTAACATTAAAAATACACTTTCAAGATTCTGCCTAGAATGGCAAATACTAGAACCATAAACAGATCACTGCCATTTAAAAACATATATATATATATATATATATATATATATATATATATATATATATATATATATATATATATATATATATATATATATATATATATATATATATATATATATATATATATATATATATATATATAATTATTAAATGCAATTTTATGCACGGGCCTTTTTACCCTACATCTAGCTTAAACTCTTTCTTTTATGACCCAAAAGGTAAATTACATAGGAATTTACCAAATTTTTGCAATTTTATCTGCCCTAAAGGTTTCTTTCTGTAAAATTTAAAATTATGGTATTTCATGTATAAAAATCAGGCATAATTGTATACATTTTTAAAGGTACTTGACATTCAAGCATATTATACATGATAGACATTTCTAAAATAATTTTTTAAGATGTATTAAATTACAAATCCTTAATAAAAACTATGTAAATTCCTAGGAATGTCTAGATGGTTAATAATAAACTTCTACTTTATTATATTGCGGTATACATTGTATTAGTATATTAATTTTAATATGAAAAAACGAATATTATGGATTACAGTTTTAATTTCCTAATAATTTAACAAAAACTAAATTTATTTTAAGGGTTTTAAAAGCTAATTTTATAAATAAAATCATTGCTAGTTTTTTCACCCATTAAATAAAGGACTCACTAGCCTTTGTCTAGGTAATATAGAAAGAAGGCCATATGTTTAAAACGTATCTTAGATGGTAATATTTTTATTGTACGAGTATAACTTTTTTGTCATTTTTTAATTTAAAAGTTTTTAAATAAGTTAAGCTTATTAGTTTAGATCTAAAAACGTTTTTATTTCCTGCAGCAATCACAAGATTTTTATGGTACATATATATGGATAAAAAAATAATAACCAGCTATAGCCATTTTTTTGCTTATGAAACTACCATACAACAAATTTTCCCAATATATCTTTAGTAGTTATGTTGTTTTAATAGCCTATAACGAAATATATTTTTGCCCTCAAGTTAAAGCTTCTATTGTTACCCAAATTACTAAAGAGTGAAAATTGGATAATAAACTCGTTGCACACTACTACAACTACTTTGTAATTTAATTTATATTATTTTTATTGTTTTTAAATCTGTTATAAACAAACTAAAGTCTTAGATTAAATCCTAAAATATTAAAAAATTTCAAGTTTGTTGATAATCGTTTATTCACAAATAAGCTCGTGTCGTGACGTTAATAAATCAATGCATTTTACATTCCCGTCTCTAGATGATGTAATCTAAATGACAAACATACTCAGCAGCTATGAACTTTCTCGGGTTCACATGCACCTCCGAGCAATTTCCGTCACGAATTCTGATTATCTGAATTAAGAAAGAAATTTAAAGTAAAAAACAATTCTATTAAATTAAAAGAACTATTTTTTTGCCATCCTTATAATTTATGACTGCATTATATATAAACATGTAAACTCTGAGGATTTATTACCTTCAGCTTCCACTAGAGCTAAATGTGTGTGAAATTTTACTATAATTTTGATAATTGGAAGTGTTTCTTTTTGGCAAGCATACGTTAGACCGTTAGAAACATCAGTTTCAATTTTATTTTAAACTAATCTATACGTTTTTTATATTAATGGAGTAATAATTATAATATACTACAATTCGATGGACGGCATTTTGAAATCCCTTATATGTTCTAACATACATTTTTGTTACTTGGGTTTTTTACTTCAGCACCTTAAATTGTATTAAAAATCTTTCTTTTAGACATCACTAAAAGTGCATCTTATAAATAATTTAAATATCGCTTTTAGTTTTTATGTCGCATCCACGTATTTTATTTTTAATTGTAAGCCAATCCAGACTTTAGGCTAAGACGTCGCGACGACACTGAACCCAGACTCAGATTTAGGCGTCGCGACTTGACTTTGTCACATTCGGTTTACGGCAAAATTACAACTCGAACACTTTAATTTAATGGGCCCGCTGAACCGGAATTTGAGAACTCAGACTTTGGTGGTCGGCCTTTTCAGAATTAGCAAACTGAATGGAGCACGGCGAATACTAATTTAGTTTTTTAGTTGCCCTTGTGTACTATTTCTGGTATACAGGCAAACCCTTTTTTGGTGGAGTTAAAAAAACTAAAATGATAGTTCATTTTTGTGTAATATTTTTCACAAGTTACATTCTTTAGATGTTTTTAGGGAAAAAATAATATATAAAACTAGTCTGTCTCCCGCGGCTTCGCTCGCGTGTACCTATTACGCGATTGTAGCTGTTTTGTAATTTTCCATTTTCGCGGGAAAATTTTATACATTCGATACATGCAACAACGACGTCTGCCCTCACCTATCTGGCCTTCTTATTATTTAACAACACTGTTAGGGATAAAATGCAACAGACCCTAAACGCAGTTACCAGATGGACGAGAAAGGAGGGACTAAGCATAAACCCTTCTAAATCAGCCATAGTTGCCTTTACCAAAAGGAGAAATCTAGAGGGCTTAGGACCTTTGACCCTACGAGGTGAAAAAATCAAAATTGTGAGAGAGGTAAAATATTTGGGTGTCATCCTGGACTCTAAACTGACCTGAAACCAACACCTTCAGAAAATAAGAAAGAAAGCGGAGATGACTCTTATGTTAATCAGGCGCGCTCATGGGAGAACATAGGGCCCTAAACCAAAAATGGTTTATTGGTTATACACCATGGTGGTAAGGCCTATGATATCATACGCATAACTAGTATGGTGGACAAAAATGCGACAAAGAACTGCTGTTACAGAACTGGCCAAGGTACAGAGACTTGTTTGCTTAGCTATAACAGGAGCAATTAAAACAACCCCAACAGCAGCCATGAAGTGTCTCTTAGACCTTTCACCACTTAACCCCATAGTGATGGGAGAGGCAAGAATGAGCTACTTCCGACTGCAACAAAAACCAACTGGTGTCTACGCTAGTTTGGAACACAACAACATAAAAAGTCAGGTTTGCGGCAACATCCTGGACGAGAGAACAGACCAGATTATTCCCCAATACTCATTTAACAAAAACCTCAAGGTAAAAATTCCAGATCGAAGTGAGCAGCAACAACCCGATCTTCCCGGCACGGTTGGAGATATCATCTAGTATACGGATGGTTCCAAAACCGAGCAGGGAACTGGAGCGGGCGTGTACAGTGAAATGAGAAATTCACAATTCTCCATTTCACTAGGAAGACACAGTTCTGTAATTCAAACGGAAATATATGCTTTACTGCACTGTGCAAAAGAAAATAACAGGAGGGCTTATAAAAATAAGCGGATCAGCATCATAACAGACAGCAAAGCGTCACTGGGGGCACTAGTAAACCCCATGGCAACGAAAAAGCGAATGAACAGCGAGACAGGGATCATCCACACCATACTTTGGACCAGAACCTGCTCTTGGAGTGACCAAAACCACGGCACGGGGGTAAACCAGGGAATGGATCTGAAACAAACACGAGGAATACTGGGGAAACCTCAGTAGAATTAGACATGGAAAAAGCTTGAAAAGGGGCCCACCAAAAAAAAAAAAAAAACGAAGGAAGTATGAAAAGGCTTCGCATAACGGTAGGGTTGCTAACAGGGCACGATAGCCTAAGAGGACACCTACATAAGATCATACATTGGGGACTCTAGTTGCAGAATGTGCGGCGAGGGGCAAGAAACAGCCTACCATATCCTGTGCGAATGTAAAGCTTTGAATCACAAAAGATAGGCATTATTTGGGCAACCGATAATGAGCCCACAGGAATATATCAACCAACCATTCTCAGGGTTATACACACTTGTGGAAGGAACGAGACTAATGGGAAGATTGGTATAAAGGATAATGGGAGATTAGGCACAAAAAGCCCAAGAGGCTGCGCTGCCTCCGGTAGTGAATCAAGACGGCTCCCAGGGAAGAAGAAGAAGAAGAAGGAGATCTGGCCTTCTTTCCACTTCGTTGTGTCTCATCATGTTTTCCGCGCTCCGTTTTCCGCCACATTCATGGCGGCGCAGCGTCTTGCGTTAAGCATTTTTTTCGTAATTTATTTATAATTATTTTCTAATATTAATGGCGTGGCATTTTAAATCTATTCCAAAAGTATTAAAAAAAATCATAAAAACCGTTTTTAAAATCTGACAACAAAATATCAACCATCAATTTGTCGAATACAAAATCTCCAAAACCTTGTTGTGAAAACAAAGTTGCCTTGTTAAGTCAAACTAGCAAAAATAAATACATGGTTTCTATTGTTGCCTCTGTCAACTCCAAAGTACAGTCAAACCGAACATAAATTCAGCTCGCGAAAGCTTAGAAAAATCGGAAATTTCCAAGCTAGTGGAAGTAGAAGAAAGAATATGATCTATTTGTCAAATGGTGCCCTTCAAAAAATGTGTACTAAGTCAACGTAGATATTCTATTGGCATATTTTAAAGACTAGTACAAGAAAAACAAGTCACTTTGGTGCTATTATTTCATGCTTAGGTCCACACTTTCCATTAAAAGAAATACATCAAAAGATAAATAGGTATATAAATAAAAACCCTTAGCTTTTGTGTAATTAAATTTTTGGGTAAATTTTTTAAATTTTCTATCTGGTTTTAGTCTCAATAAAAAATTGTGGATGTGAAAATATTAGGAAAATAAGCCAAGAATCCTATTACACTTTTCCATTATTAGGTATTAATAAATTTATGTAAGTAACTTACATTTGACACGAATTATTTAGATTTGGATTTATTAACCTAGTTATGATTTTTAGAACCATCTTTAAAAAAAAATATACTTTATTTATATATTTCTTGTGTTTTTAAAACACTCTGTACTAATCATTAACCCAAGTATTCCTATCAAATAAGAAAGTTAACCGTTATTAAATATTTGGGTTAACAAATGCCACATGTTTCAAATAACAATTATTGTCATTACGCCTGAGGGAACTTTTTACATTAAATGCTTCGTGTTGAATTAATAACATGGTGGCAAACTGCTACAAAAACAATGCTATAGCTTTTAATATATGAATTTAGTAATTGATATTCGAAGCACATTACTAAGTTATAGGTATCAATTTAATACGGGTTGTAGGGTGATCAACTTTATTGTGTTTTATTTACCAAAGCAGCGTCACATGGACACAGTCATGGGTAGCACTAGTTGCACAAAACATATTTTTGTTACCACAGGAACTATTTTTATTTTTATTTAAAAATTATAATCACTTTTAAATAAACCTGTGGTTAGCGAAATTGTAAAAAACAAACTTAAAATATAATATCAAATTTTATTAAAGTACTTGTTTAATAGAACAAATATTTTACTATCTCCAGCCTTTATGTAAAATCGTAAAACACTAGTTTGTATTATTAATAGGGGTTAATTTTTAGTTAAATACGATAGGATTACTTCTATGTTTAAATCAGAAAATATCGATGCAGTTTACATTCTTAATAGCTTACCACTAAAGTAAGCTATAGCTTGTATATAAGATAAAGAGAAAATAAATCTGCATACTTGATTGCCAAGTGGCTTACATATCTATCCAAACGAGCTAGAGTAAAAGTGTGGTGCTCTAATTGGGCGTGTTTTAGCGGCAACGCTGGTTTCTTGAACATTTCCTACTAATGAAATAGTATATATGTATATATATATATATATATATATATATATATATATATATATATATATATATATATATATATATAATACAAGAAAATATATACTTTTATTTTCTTGAATAAAAACATATAGCTTTGAAATTTTAAGGACGTATAATATATCATAAGATGTTGATTTTGATATTATCACATGTCTTATCACTTCCGGTTAACGGAAACGACATCAACTTTTGATTTTTTCAATGGAATACCCGTATATTTTTAAATTTGGATTCTATGAATCATTTTTGATATAAAATGTATTTTATATCCTACACCTATCATCTGCTAGTTTTTGAGAAAATGGCGATTAAAGATGTACAAACTACCGCATATTATGCAGTTTTATGGAAAAACAAATAAATGATATAAAAAATTATTATGTTTAATTTAATTTTTTCTGAAGATCCTATCTGTGGAGGTCATAATAAAACTACTTCCGGCTTTACCGGAAGTGCTGCGAAAATTGACTTTTCCAATAATGTTACTTCAAAATTTAAATGCAACACCCTGTATATTTTTTTAAATTTGGATTCTACGGTTATTCCTAATATAAAACCTATATTATATCTATACCTATCTTTGTTAGTTTTTAGAAAATGGCGATTGAAGATGTCCAAACGACCGCATATTATCAGTTATAGGGGAAAAATAAACGTTAGAAACATTTAGTATTTTTTAATTTAATATTAAATTATTTTTTAATTAACTACTTAAATAAAAAACTAATATTGAAATAATCAAAATTGCTCCAAAGAGATGGCTGAATTATTTTAGGCTTATTAATTTTCTAAAGTTTATTTTTTCCCTATAACTGCATAATTGCGGTCGTTTGACATCTTCAATCGCCATTTTCTCAAAAAACTAACAAAGATAGGTATAGATAAATATAGATTTTATATTAGAAATGACCGTAGAATCCAAATTTTCAAAAATATACGGGTGTTCATTTAAATTTTTGAAGTAACATTATTGAAAAAGTCAATTTTTGCAGACTTCCGGTAAAGCCGGAATAGTTTTATTATGACCTCACAGATAGAGTCTTCAGAAAAAATTAAATTAAACATAATATTTTATATCATTTATTTGTTTTCCATAAAACTGCATAATATGCGTAGTTTGACATCTTTAATCGCCATTTTCTCAAAAACTAGCAGAGATAGGTATAGGATATAAAATACATTTTTATATCAAAAATGATTCGTAGAATCAAATTTAAAAATATACAGGGTATTCCATTGAAAAAATCAAAGTTGATGTCTTTCCGGTTAAACCGGAAGTGATAGAGACATGTTATAATATCCAAAATCAGCATCTTATGATATATTATAGCGTCTTAAATTTCAAAGCTATATGTTTTTATTCAAGAAAATAAAAACTGGTATATTTCGTTGTCACCGGATATATATATATATATATATATATATATATATATATATATTCATATTTGCATAAGCAAAAAAAAGATTATTTTCTCGAACACGTAAATAATAATTTTAAATTGGGCTTTTTTGACATAAGATATAAATATACAGGGTGACTGTAGTAGATATGAGATTATCGATAATTTTTAAAACAGAAACCGCCATATTTTAGTGCAGTTTTATAATCTCCAAGAAGAGCCGATTTTAAAAACATAATATACCTACTTATGATTTTAGGTTTCAATTTCGTAGTTACATGGTAATAAAGCATTGCGTACATAATGATTTCTAGCCTTTGCAAAGTAGATAAATACATAAGAAATTTAATAATATTACTTTAATACTTGACAAAAAATATTATTTTGTCAGCATAACAGGCATTACCATAGTTAGAAGACATATATTAAAAAGCATTTTCAAGTATTGGTGGTACCCACTTACATAAAATTAAGAAAAAAAGCAACAAAAAAAAAATTAAGACCTTAGGTACAAGTCAATTAAAGTTGGAGGCAGGCACACTGTATATTTTTCTTTTAATTAAAAAAATGCTCAATACAAAATTATTACTTACGTGTTCGAAGAATTTTTTATTGTTTTTTTTTTGCTTTACCAAATAATGATTTTTTTCTATACATTATGTTTACAATTTTTACCACCCTGTAACCACTCAACTGCCACCTAAAACCATAAGTGTTTTATGTTTTAAAAAAATAGCTCTTCTTGGAGATTATAAATCTGCAATAAAATATTGGAGTCTCCATTTAAAGAAATCGTTGATGATGACTTTATATCTACTACATGAGTCATCCTGTATATTTATATTTTATGTCAAAAAATAAGCAATCTAAAGTTATTTGTTACATGACTTGGGGACAAAAAGTTTTTTGAGTTTCTTTAAGCGATTTTAATTAATTTCTCGAAGAATGACAAAAGGGTAACTAACAAAAACTATTTTTGTTTTGATTTTCCTTAAATAAAAAATTGTGAAAAAGGAATGTGCAAATTTCACCAAAAATACATGTTTTTGCAGGGTAATACACATGCAGACAGGTTGTATGTCATTCCGCAATCATCTGCATCACTGGGTGGTTTCGCATTATTTTCTGTTACTCCAGATTAAAAAAGAGCGAGATTTTTGCTAAAAAATGTTATTTAAATTAGTTGTATAAATAAATTACTTAAATAGGACTTTTGTTTAATAATTCAGATACATTCTGGAGTTAAAATAGATTGGTTTTTAACAGCTTACTCTGTTGAGTAAGCAACTGATCGAACGAACAATTCAATTTTGAGATGGGTAAAATATGTTACCAGTGGCCTACAACGGTTATTGGTACAATCCCCGTCTCATATAGTACAATTTTTATATTAATATCTGCAGTGCATTACTGCATTTTTAACATATATATTTTTTTAAATCTTTGAGAAAATTTTAAATGATATTTTTGTGAAGGATACCAACTGTTTTAAGTAATAGGAAAAATAACAATGTAAGAATTTAAAAACAAAGGCATGGTAAAATTTTGTTACCAGAATAAAGTTTCCTAAAAATAAACACTAAACCGCATTGATGTACATCCAACAGTTTTTGTCCCAAATGTTACAAAAATAATGCCAAAAAAATATTTTACCCCTCCTAAGAGGTCAAATTCAGATAAGTTTTTTTAAAATAAAATAATAGTACATGTGGCACCTAGTTAAAAAGAAAAATTGGTTAGACTAATTATTTGACATTTGCTGTAATCATTTGGATGCAAATACCTGTAAATTTCAAATTTTAAAATAGGAGTTTTCATGAAGAGAAATAAGTTAGAATCCCATTAAGTCAATATTTTATCATAATCTCCCTATAAATTTTTAATCAAAATTTTAAATTTAATGTTTAATTCTTTACCTTTATAAACCATAAAATTGTAATTAGCTATTCTTTGGCCGTCGCTATAGATATCTTTATAACAAACCCATTACATAGATTTCATTCCCCATTTTTAAAAAACTTATTACGTTTTATAAATACATCCTGATAATAATGAATAAATAGGTATATGACCTAAAGCTTGGTTTTGAGAATAAATTTAATCCCACACTCTTTAAACAATTAGGCAGGCATAACAAAAACATTTAAAAATGCCATGTTTTATAAGAACTATGTTTAATAGACGCGCGCAGGTATAATGAATTTTCACATGAAACACAATGAACTGACAACCCACAACCCGTATTAAATTGATACCTATAACTTAGTGATGTGCTTGGAATATTAATTACTACGTTTACTTTATAAATTATATGTATTGTTTTTAAGCAAGTTTTTCTTCAAGTTTTTAAAAGGTAGTCTTATTGTTAAATTTTTCCAAGTGCAATTCATTTTTAGAAAAATACAAAATTATTTATTTATTTTTAAAACATAAATAGTGGTCAAAATCCAAAGCTAATATTGTAAGCAAAAAACTAATGTAATTTGGTTAAAAAATAAACAGTAAATTTTTTTGTATTGCTCACTTTGCGTGTTTGGGTTGTTGAAACCAAAGTTAACAAAAGTAAAATATAAGTCGGGGGTCTTATTGGTGGCACTTCGAGTAGAGTACATTCCACAATAATTCGTTGATTTCTTGTTTTACCTGCTACTGTTAGTTGTAAAACTTAATAGACTTTGAGTACCCGCATGTAGGTCCGGACTTAACATTTCCTTTATTTATTATTGTACCTACTTTTTGGTATATTATGTAGGTTAAAGGCAAATTGCAGGTGTTCAATATAAAGCAGAGTCTTTTCATCTTAGTTCATCAGTGGTTTGGAGCTTGTCAAGGTATTTTCGTGTGTGTTATTGGGCATCCAAACCAAAATAGCTATCCAAACTATTGATATTAGTAGGTAATCAGGACTTGTACCCTTTCAAAAGGTGCGGTGCCTACACAATAGTTATTTGTCAGGCAACTTATTTATAGCTGGGTTTTCCACTGAGGGTTGTCATTTAAATTTTATTGCGGTCGAAAAATCAACGAAATATTGTGGAATGTACCATATATCATAGTAACAATATGCCGACAATTTAGGTAATCGGTGCAGCAAGATAAAGGTTACGAGAAAATGTTTGATTTGATCCCTCTTTGCTAATATAAACAGGACATTCACAAAACTATTAACAAAATACTGTTGAATATCGTCAAATAAATCTACTTAATTTAAAATTTATAATAGTTTTTTTTATTGAAGAACATTGTTAAATAAAAAAGTAGTATTATACAAATAATAGAAAGAATTAAAAAAAATGTAAAAATGTTTTTTTTTTGTAAACGTTACTTTAGTTTTGTTTATATGCAAATACTTTAAATTTTTTAAAAAATACTGTTTTAAGCTGCACCATAAATTTCACAGTGTTTTTTAATACCCAGGCGCAACTTTTGGCTAAATTTTTCAACTGTTAAATTCATCTCTCATATCCTTTAGGTAGGGTCGGTATTTGAAATGCCTTAAAAAAAATTGGCAATACATTGGCTAGTTTGGTGAAAAGGATGCAATTTTTCTTTCTACTAGGTTCTTCTAATGTTTATTACTTTAAAGATGATAGGTCTTTTTAAAAAGTCTCAAAAATAGAATAACAATAAAACACTGGTTTTCTAAGCAGCTATTGTTTAAAAAGCAGGATAACAATAATTAACTTACAAAAATAATTTAAAAACCATTGAAGATAAGGAATAAAACACATGAAAATAACACAGGGAAAGAAGAAGAAATGAAATGTTTTGGTGCTGCCGACCAAATTTAGTAAATAGTTGTTATGGTTGAAAAGAAAAAATAATAATAAGTAACAGCACAGGATGAAAAGGAAAAATAAAACAGTTGCACTAGAAATGTTAAATGTGAAAATCCCTTAGAAGTCGAATATTTACCTATTAGTAAAAAAAAATATTAAAATATTGCCAAAGAAAGTCAAGTACTCCTATTTTGCTTACGTTTAACAACGCATCTTGCCCTTTATGATTTGTTAGATTATACTAAAATAACAAGTAATATACAGACTCTGTATTTTTAATTTATTATTTCCATTATGTCACTTTAAAAAAAATATTTAAGTAAAGTAAATATGGGTGTTTTTTTTATATAATTTTTTGTAATTGACAAAAATAAATACAATTTGATATTGCCTGTTTTCAAATAAACTTACATAGGCATTTTTTTTGAAGTAAAATCCATCTTAAGGCTCCTTAATAATTTAAAGTGAACCGATTTAAAAATTTACACATTTTATATTAATATTTTTCAAAAAAATACTGTATTACAATAAAAGTCAATATTTAGGTTAATAAAACTGTGAAATTTAACATATCACGCCACTGTGAAATATTTAAGTTTCAATTTTGCACCTTTCAGGTTTTTATTTCATTTTTATGTTGCTAAGAAAATGCAACAATTCATCAAAACCAAATTTGTATTTTAATTTATTTTAATTTAAATATATTTATTAAATTAAAATAAATAATATTTGATGTTAAAAGTAAACCTTTCATGAAAAAATAAATATATGTACCCAAAATTAATTTAAAAATAAAAATAACTTAAAACTAACGTGTTAATTTCCCCAACTTTAAAATTTGCTTGTGAGAAAGCTCGTAAATCTCAAAAAGTAATAATAATCTCATTTCATCAAGATCATAGGGGAATTGATGGGACAAGGAAGTAATTTTTCCGTTTTCACCCCTTAAGTAAACGGTGCGTGTGTCACATTTCGAAATATTCCACATCTCAAATTCTGCCCCGTGCCTAAACGAACCAAAACACAGATTTAATAAAGTGCCATATGTTCGTTTAACACCCGTCTAAGTTTACAAAACGAAAAGCCTTGAAAGCAAACATTAGTTAAATATCTAATGTAGCATGAGCTTTTATAGGAGAACTGCTGAAGTTTCAAGAATTTCTGATTAAAAATATTATGTGCAATCATAATCTTGAGAGCCGCTTCCAGAGATGAAACGACATTAATAAAATTTGAGATTGTGTGCGTATGTCAATGCTCAACGAAGTATTGGATATTTATGTGTGTTGTTTTATATCTCGGCTTATGCTTACAGCTTCGATTTTCCTCATAAAAAAGTTTTAGGAAAATAAGATGTCATATGAGACCGATGAAATATACGCTATACATTTTATACGGTCTATTTTGCATGATTACAAGATTTGCTTTGTCATAAAAAGTAACCTAGGGTGTTTTGCTTCTTATTCTGTAGAGGTATTTATCAGCGGTTGAAAAATCTTTTTACTACTTTGACTTATACCTGACTCTGATACTACTAGGTTTGATATAAAAAATATACGGGATTAGTTTAACACCCTTAAATATAGATTTAAAAAAATTAAATAGTTTTTAAGCACCTATACTGCCTATATCGCTGTTTAATTTATTAAATGATAAATTGGTTGTGATCGAAGAGATTTGCATTATTTTTACAGACAAATATAAATCTTCTATGGCAATTCCATTATTATTACCTATTTCTGAGAACTGAGTTAAATATTTGTGCTCCCTTTTATTGATAAAATTTACTATAAAAATAAATTTTAATTTAAATTTGATTGTTTAACAACACAAGTGATCTAGTAGCCTTTGGCATTGACGTTAAAATTTAGAGTATGTGATATATTATTATTTTATGTTTTATTTAAAACGATGCGTTTTTATAACAATGGTAATATTGAATTAGATGTAAAACATTGAAATAGTATCCTATACCCAGTAGAACTAACCATGTTTAAATATTTAAAGTAAAAATAGTCATAACGGAAGATAATATTTCATGTTCAAATTTAATGATGGTCAAGTCAATTTATATAAACTAAGGAACTAAATTAAGTATAAAAATTGTTTAAAGATATGTGTGGATTTTAAAAAATGTTTTTTTAGGCCTGGTTAATGACATTAAAGGGTATTTGCCGAGAACCGTTGTCTTTCCTCAAGCCATTAATTAAATATATTCCAAAAGAATTAAAAAATATTAAATAAAGTATTTTTTAGCAATTTTCTGCGCATACAACTTCTTAGTTCTTGAAAAACCCATCCATCCTTAAGTCATAAAACTGTAGCTGAATTTTAGATTTTAAATTTAGGAATTAAACCCATTAATAAAAGATTAAATCCACTAAGTTTTAATGATATAAAATGTTTTGCAAGAAAACTGTTTTTTCTTTATTTGTAGTTAGTTAAAACGTAAAATGTGTTAAATTTAGTAAAAAATAAATTTATATACTGCTTTTGTGGCCAAACTTTTATCTTTTTTTATAAAAACGAGCTTATTAAGTGACATAAGCTGTTACAATACAATAACAGTTGCAGTTACAATAACGTCATCAAAAGAACATAACTGATCCTTTAAAGCATTAACTGTTTTACTAGTAACTAGCGACTTTAAACTTCTTTTTTAATAAAACTAATAACTAATAACTAAAGAACCCATATTTTATATATGTTTGATCTCAAAGTGAGGACTGGTAATATTATATCATGTACTGCATCAATGTTTTCTAGTCTATTTTGTCAATTTTCACAATTTTTATCGACATAGTTTCTTGAATAATTTTTCGTTTAGAGTACCTGGATGCTTTAGGACTATTTTTTAGGTTAAATAATAGTAAATCTTACTTATATTTACAGAAATTACCAAATCTAGTAGCGTTTTCCATTAATATCGCCAAAAATGGTAAAATAGAAGTAGAACTAGAACTAGGCATGCAGAAAAGGTCCAAAGAAAATGAATAATACTATTATTATAAGAGCCAAATTAATAATAATAATAAACATATATTTAAACCATTTTTAGTTATCTTATGTTTATTAATATTAAAATTTCTTTTGTTCATGTAGATTTAACATATTTTTAGTTATTTTATAACTTCTCCAAAAGTTAATTTTATCACTGCTATTCCTGTTTCAGCAATCTATATCCTTGATTAATCTGACAAAGAAATAGGAAAATGGTTCCTAAACCCTCTATAGAAATTATATTTCCTAAAAAAATGTGTATCATTTTATCCCATTTAGGCGTCTATATCGCCTTAAGAATTTTTAAAATTGGTCCTATTATGCGACACTGTGGTATGATTGTCATCCCGTATTGTTGCAAAATATCAAATACCAGTACCATAGATACGAACGACAAAAAGACTAGATTTTGAAAAGCATTTCAATCAAGCGTATATATTTTTAAAATACAATATGGGACATTTATTTTAGATTCACAAATGATAAAGCTTCAATAGGACGAAATCCATCTCGTATTTTGGAGTTATTAGTGTCACTCTAAAACGTATTATATTGAGCCCTTTTAAAGTCGGTGTAGCGTAATTTCTAAAGTGTGTTGAAGGACTTCGGTCAAATGCTTTTGGAATAAAGAGTTAAAGGGTCGTTAAGTTTTAAGGTTTTCCTTATCGCTTACTTAGATATATTTACGTCTTATATTTCAAGACTCGTTAGATGTAAGCCGAGCTATTTTGTGTAAAAAAATTTAAAAAATTATTGCATATGCAATTTTCTGCTAATATTGCCAATTTTGACAATTTGTGAAAAATATTTTTTTAAGTTGTGCTAAATTAAAGTTCATTAGTAGTGGCAGAATTTGTAACATCTTTTAAATAAATATATTTTTTAATTATTGTCTGCAAACATAATATTTATTAAAGTCTTTCGAATGTTAACGTTTTACTTTAATAATTTGTTTTTTAAAGGTCGGCATTAAAAAAGTTTTTCTGCTGCCAATGCGTCAAAGATCATGATTTGTAAATTGGTGTGAATTTAAACGTTTAACATAACATAACAATAATTTTCATTTCATCAACTAGGAATAAATTACAAATTTTTTAAGAAAAATTTGAAAAGTGTAGGATTCATAATCAGTGACATCAAGTAA
Organism: Listronotus oregonensis; assembly: GCA_019359885.1. NCBI lineage: Eukaryota > Metazoa > Arthropoda > Insecta > Coleoptera > Curculionidae > Listronotus > Listronotus oregonensis. The sequence continues at coordinate 116,260 of JAHBCN010000935.1, forward strand.
ATAAATTTGAAATTAAGAAAATAATTAAATAAATGAAAAAAAAAAAAATAAAGATTTTAAAAAAATCCATATTAATATTCGTAAAAATCTAGTTTTGATAATAGTAAATTCACTTTTATTTTGTTAGTGACACTAAGAATGCAAAAATTTTTGGTTTTGTGTATTTCGTATATTAAGAAAATATTGAAAACATTTTTGTTATTTAAGATTATTACACTTTTTAGAGATTGCTTAAACAGTTTTCATTCGATCTTGGGACTGCGTACTCTGTAACATTTTTAAGGAAACTGTAAGTGGCAGGCATATTGGCCATGTTTTAAAACCACCAAGGAAGATCGAAAAACTCACGACAGTTTAAAGTATCATGTCTTGACCTCGACAAGACAATGATTTTATTCCTAGAACACGTTGCATCCCGGCACGTGGAAGCGCAGTCTGTAGACGACATATTCATGCTGCCGAAAGTGACGTCTTTTTGACAAAAAGGTTATCTCTTCATTTCTCGTGCGCAGATCGCAAGAAGTCACCGAAGATTCTTTAAGAGCTCAGTAAAAAAGTAAATATTTTAATGTTAATTTTCGAAATAGTCAAAAGCCCGAGTATGGTTTAGGGACTCTCTGCAACATAAAAAATGGTTAGAGATACTTAAATCGAACTTAAAAGTCCAGCATTGTCAAATCGCTATCACCTACACTAATTTTTTTAAGTAAAACTGTTAGTTTGAGTATTTTATATTTTCCATTTAAAATATTCTGTTGCTACGTTTAATTTTAAGTTAAATTATTTAATATACAATATTTTTGCCTAAACAGTGTTAAAACATGTTTTATAATTTGATTTTTCATTACGTTATATACTTTTAACTTCATACATTTTACGGCCTTAATTAATTAATTAAATCGTTAAAATTAACAGCCAACGAACATTTAGACACCTAAAATTTAGAATTCCTAAAGCCCATCCACCTGTCTGTTTTTATCAGCTGTGCACGAGACTGCTCATTTGAATACTTACAAAAACACCCCCACATCATTTCCGGATCTCACACCTGTTTTCTGTTATTGAAACCTTAAAATTTAATAAAACGAAACCATTCCCCGGGGCCAATATTTAAATTTCCAGAGCACTTTTTTCTTGTTAATTCTAAATTTACGTATGCTTAACAAGCATATGCTTTTCTAATTTATGGGAGTCATATAAATTATTTTGTATGCTCCATAAGTTTTAGTGTTGGTGTAATTTATTTTACTGTACGGAACAACATATTTTGTTTTAAAAATGTTAAGTTTACACGTTTTCACTGCAATTTTTTTAATTGCAGTGACTAAAAACTAACACAACTAACCATTCCCGGGCCAATATTTAAATTTCCAGAGCACTTTTTGTTAATTCTAAATTTGCACTATGTAACAAGCATATGCTTTTCTAATTTATGGAAGTCATATAAATTATTTTGTATGCTCCATAAGTTTTAGTGTTGGTGTAATTTATTTTACTGTGCGGAACAACATATTTTGTTTTAAAAATGTTAAGTTTACACGTTTTCACTGCAATTTTTTTAATTGCAGAAAAAATATTTTTTGGTTTAGTTATGTAGATCCAGTAAAATCGTTATTATCCCCTTTTCGATCCACTTTTAGGGCCTTTTTTAAATTCTGATAACAGCCCACGAGGGCTTATGTGAAGCCTTACTACTAGGAACCGTAGATGCCTGCTTTAGACAACGCGTATTATACCGTATTTAATTGTAGTTTTATTATACATCAATAAATTCAGTTCAAATAAATCTGATCATCATGATAGATCTGCCACCAACTTGCTAATTTAACATTATTTTAAAATAATTAATTACGAAATAAGTATCTTAAAGATTAGAAATAAAACATCATACTAAAATGCATTTACTAATCTATTACTAAAAAGAATTTAGCGGAATTCGAAGAATATTAAAGAAAAAACCAAACCAGTAGTAACCAACAGCAGCTTATTTGCAATGCCCAAAAACAGTAAATAAAATATAAAGCTTTGTGTTTTTACCTCGTAATAAGGTTAAAATTGCTGAATAAATTCTTTAAGAGACAAACCTTTATTTTTGTGAATTAAAAAATCACCAAAATTATAACTTCATCTCCACTCAGACATTTAGCCTGTTCTTTTTCATTTGAGTAAGACACCTGAACAATAATTGAATTAGATTTGGTCAAAAAGACAGTAACCATGATTATCGACCTGACCTAAAATGTACTTTTCCTAACCAGAACCAACCAAAAAAACTTAAAATATATGAAAATATTTTCGGCGTTTCTGACAAAGGTGTCAAACACTACATATTAAGTACCTATGGTAATTTTAAGCATTTTATGTTTAACACATTTGTATAGGATTTATTACTTCTTGAACGATACTTACAAAAATGTTTCGTATTGATTACCCTATCTCTTTAAAATAATCGTGTTTTTATCCCTAAAAATAAGCTTTAGTGATTCAATCAAAACATAAATAGCTACGTTCACACAAGCATCTCTTATAGAGCGTAGGTTTGTTGTAGGTGTAAAAAAAATAATAAATTAAATTAACTTTAAGCATAGATCTGCAGTCCTATTTAAAAAAAAATATTATTGTCATGTTAAACAAATATTATTTGCCAATTCTATAAAAACAAAAAAAATCATTAAAATCTGATACACATAAATTTCAAGAACATAAACGTAAGTCAAAATGTAAATTCAATTTCCTGCGTTTCTGTCAACGGTGGTGGTTCCCGTCATAAAAATTGTGAAATATTTTTAGGCATTTTCTTATCAGCATTGGAGGCGATAGATCGCGTGCTTGTTGCGGTTGTACATTCACAAGTATTTCCGTTTTGTGGTTTAAGGGAATTAAGAAGCAGGTTAAAAGCCAAATATTATTTCATCTTTTTCGCGTGGTAAACATGTGCATGCCAAGTTTTAGTTAACTAACTCATATCCTTAATGAGTAATATTTGAGTTTCTTGAGCGTGTTTACATTTACAGCTTATTAAATTTTAAATATGTTGTTAAGTACCAAAGTGTTAACATTTGTTTGTATTATAATTAATTTGCCCTATCCCTTGTTTAAAATATAAAATGTTGCATAGTAAAATTATATTATAATGTTGTAGTGTGTCTCCAACATCCACAAAAAATATAAAATAAATTGAGTTATTATTGATATATCTATATTTTTAATTTAAATTTAATTGCTAATTTTAATAAAAAAATATTGCCATGCAGGAAAAAAAATACATTTGGAAATTAACAAATTTTTTTTGCTAAGTGCATTACAGACTATTTTGACTAATATCTTAAAGCAAATGTTTTTTTTACAAATTAAAAAGTAAGATATCCTGTTCTGAAATGTCTATCATATTTTCATCAGCAGTTTTTAATATGTATTTCCGATAAAGCTAAATAAATCGAGATCTAACTTATATATAACTTGTATGTACCTTATCGTCTTCAAATAGTTTAAAAAAATCTTACCAAAAACACTAATGTTAAACAAGGGTTAAGTTCATATCCAAACATCTTTGTCTCTTAAAGTACTGAGATCTAAAGTTAAAGCAAGATCTGTCCACAATTTTGTTTCACTCTTTTTTGACTTGGCAAAACAATGTCATGAAAAATCTTCTGCCAAGTGTCCAGGAATCTGGAACACTCAGCCAGTTTTTCACCAGCTTTTTGGATACGAACTTGGCCCTTAATTTACATAAGTGTTTTTGGTGATATCTCTTTTCTTTTTTCTTAGTTTAATGAATAGAAAAAAATGGGGGGATTTCATGCCTTTATGTGAAATAAGACCATAATTACAATAGGAAAAAAATAGGCCACAATATTTGGTGTAAAATACACACTTTTGTGCAGTAGGCCGAAACTTGGCTTGGCGCACTACCGTTCACCTAGATTTCTCTTTAACTAGAGTCACTTTGATAAATAACTGCTTTTTTACTAATTCTATTACGTAGATCCAAAGTTTCATGAAGAAAAGAACATTCAAAAAGAGCCCTATTTAAAATAAGTGTAGCTTTTTAAAAAACAAAATATGATATTAAACATTAAAAAAAAAAAAAAACCTAAAACTTTAGCTAAAAAAATAAATACTTTTTTTGTCGTAAAATCTTTATACTATGAAAACTAGATAAAATAAAAGAAATTGAAATTTTCAAACAGTTGTTTTTTGATCTATATTAGTCAAGCATTTATTCATTTATATATAATTTTCCTAAAATCAACCCCTTTTCGAAGCTAAATCCATTTGACTTACAAATTTGAGACATTTTTGAATAATGTTTGTGATTATTAAAGGTATGTTTTACACGATACAAATATTTTAATCAATTTGGGCTTATTATCATAAAGATACTGATCTAAAATATTAATTACTTTCTAGCATAATGGAGAAATAAGAAATGATTTAAAAAAACCGCTTTTATTTTAGATGCAAAAAATTAACACCTAATTTAATTTTTTAACTCTGAATTAAAAACCAGGAATACTTTTTTGCAAATTTTTCTTCGTTTCCAAGGTATTTCATTACAAGGTTTTGCCAAAGAAAAAACAAATTAAATCTTATTGTGGGTGTCGCTTATCTTAGTTAATTCAAACTATTAGGTCATATGGAAACATGTTTGACCGTTGTCAAAAGTTAGACACTTGTCAATTTGTTTTTGGAAAAAATCACAAGAAAATGGAGTTCACTAACAAAGAATACGGTGATATTGTTTATGTGTATGGGTTTTGCGATGGAGACGCTCTATTCGATTTAGAATTAAAAAATTAATTCGGGTCTTCATTTTTCGCCTCTACTTACCAATCACCCTGTATTTAGGTAAATTACTTTTTAATTAGCTGATCAATCACTTAGGTATTTTTTTGCTAAACATTACAGTTTAATGTTATTGTTAGTCTTGTATGTTAATTGTTATTGGAGAAATTCTTTAAACTTAGTTTTGGAAATTATTTTGAAATAATACATTTTAACGCCAAATTCAGAGATTCTATGGATTGTGTATTCCTTATCACATAATTGAATATTTATTGTTTATCCAAGTCTTCCATTTGTAAAAGAGTTCACTAAGTATAAGTAAGTGACGCTGATTTGATCCTCCCTTGAAATATGTGTTTAAAATTTTATTAGTTGATTTAAAGAATACACTTTAAAATTTAACTTTACCATTTAAATGTTTTTTGTCAAGTATAAAACTGCTTTCGAGGCTTTAAAAATTTTGGGGAAATACCAGCAAAATATCATCAGCAGAGAAGCTTTCACGTTTTAGTTTTAACAAAACAAAGTTAGTTTGTTATGCTTACCATAGAGTTAAGCATCAAAAATCTTTTTTAATCTCCAAAACTAAGTATTAACTGAAAGGTAACGTATTTTTTAAGAATTTTAGAGTAGTGTCTTACCCTTGAATTTTTTTTGAATAATTTCCCAAATACCCTGAAAATGACTCGACTTTTTTTAAGCAAGCTCTCACGAAAACGTCGATCGTACGTTAGTTTGCATACGAATAGAAGGAACAAAGGCGTAATAACCTAAAGTAGATCAAAATCAATCGGACAGACCGATGAGTAGCGGAGAAACCAGCCAAGAGCGGAGCAGTCACAACTTCGTGAAACTGAAGTTAACGTTTCAGATCTAAAGTTTGTTCAGATGGCATTAAACATATACTAATTGGACATACGTCAGTTCTACGGCTGCAATGCTATAATGCCTTTTTAAGTCTTCTATTGTTTTGATTCATGTTCAGGCGTATTATTTTATTATTTAAAAGTTGTCAAGTTGAGCATAACGGGTGTACGTACAAAAGTTCACCTTATATGTTTTATTACTGATTTATCTATTTTTTAAATTTATGAATAAATAATACGTCAGTCAATGAATTTTGGAGATTTAAAAATAGCTATTGGTTTACTGACAGGATACTTGAGATTAGTAAAGCATGTAAATACGATGGGTTTGGTAAATATGGTTTTGATATGTTCATCAGAAAATGGAACATATTGTGTTAAAATAAGCTGACTCTATTTAATAGTCAAATACCTGTAGTACTTTTGTTGGATAGATACAACTAAAGACAAGCATTATTTCTATTCTCGCCAAATTACTGCTCTTAATACTGCTCTTATCTCGGTTTACCAAGAGAAGGAGTGCCATTCTTACTCTCAAGATTTTCTGGTTACTAGAAAACACATCTAAATTATTTCTTCTTTTAGTAAGTAATTTAAGCTTTTTAAATATTTAACTGCTCTTAGGATATAGTAAAAAATAAGTTCTCACTTTTCTCTTCTTTAAATTTATAGTCTTGACGATAAAACTAATGGTCAACATAAGCAACTTGAATGAAAAAAGTATCTGAATGAAAAGAAATACCCTTAAAGAACAAAAACGAAACAGAGAATGAATTAAAAACGATTTTTAGTCCTAATTATAAAAACAGTAAGAGTCTTGAAATAGACATTAATTAAAGAAAAGATTTATGCAGACGTCAAAAATAACCCACGCCGAACCGAATACTGATAATATCAAAGCAGTAAAATGCGGTAATATTTAAAGTCAGCTTTAAGATTTGTATCACCAGATAGGCTCTTCCATATCCATAGTAATGGATTGGTCTAAGAATATAAAAGACTATTATTTAAAGTAGTATTACATTAGTTCACGCGTAAGTATTGATTTTGTGTTGAACTTTTACCCAGTTACTTTAGGTAATAAAAGGTTCAGAAATATCTGTTATAAGCAAAAACTAAAGCATTTTAATATTTATACTTATACAGAGTGTTTTTAATATTGAAAAAATTACAGACGGTTCCTTGGTTGAACATAAGAAAAAAGTTCCCATAAACATATGTCCAAAACTTCTTAGCTTTCAAACTACTGGGCAGAAAAATTTTAGGAGAAAAGTATTTTATTTAATAAATATTAAATTAATATAGACGCATGATATTTGGGATAGATCCTTATGTTTTTTAAAGCTTTTCTAAAATAATATTTGTAATTCTCTGCTACTCTGGGAAAAGGCTCAAATCTGCAGTCCTCGATGATTTTTCCATTATGTTGTTTAATACCGACCATTTGTAATGCTGACTTCGTATTGCAGACATCTATTTATTTTTAACTGACAACGCAAAATTATTAAACAAAATGCAAGAGGCAAAAAAGTATTTAACTAAGTTATGGTTTCACAAGTCATTTTTTAAATTACAAATTTCCAACTCCAAAAAAAGATACAGTGAAATGGTTGCAGATTTCAACCATTTTCCAGGGTAGCAGATGACTACAAATATTGTTGTAAGAAAGCCTTAAAAAGCCAAAGCGCCCACCCAAAATATGACGCGTTTATGTTTATCCTCTTTTATGAAATAAAATGTTTTTTTTTTCAAGGAAGTTTTTCGCAATATGACAGAAACACCCTATAAATTGATTAAAATAAAATGTTGTGCAATTCTATTTAATATATATAATATATATATATATATATATATATATATATATATATATATATATATATATATATATATATATATATATATATATATATATATATATATATATATATATATATATATATATATATATATATATATATATATATAACATATATTACGGTATGTCCACGGAAAAGGTGTTGAAGAGGAAAAACTTTTTTATTTTTGATTTTATTGAAAAAAGCTACTCTTGATAAAAAATTTTGCTACGGCTTAAAGTAAGATTGGGATAGAAACATTTAACATATTTTATACGCGGTGTTCAAAAAATTGAAAAAATTTAAAATGGTACAAGAGTAAAGTGCATTTATTTAATAAGATATGGAAATAAGTTATAAGAAAAAGTTGTTTAAAATTAAAAGGTAGTCTCTAATACCTACTTTTATTAATTTGTGATTAAATTTATTTTAAAATCGATTTAAATTTTTAATAACAATTTTATCAAATTTTTTGCTGTTAAGTAAGCATTTAAAGCTGACGTTACTGCGGCTAATGAATTATAAAAGCGAAGTGTCAATAAAGCTTGTCACTATCAGCGCCTACTAGTACAATAATAAGTTGTTAATTTGGAATTAGTTAATTAATATTAAAATAATTTTTATCACAAATTAATAAAAGTGGACCGATTTTTTTGAAAATTGATATTAGGAACTATCTTTTACTTTTGAACAACTTTTCCTAGTAACTTATTTCCATATTTTCTCAAATAAATGCACTTGACTGTTGAACCATTTAAAGTTTTTCAATTTTCTTAATACGGCGTATAAAATTTGTTAAATGTTTTTATCCCAATCTTACTCTAAGAAGTAGATTTTTTTAAAAGTAGCTTTTTTGATAAAATTAAAAATATTTTTTTTTTACTCTTTAACACCTTTTCCGTGGACGTACTGGTGTGTCCACGGAAAAGGTTTTGAATAGGAAAAACTTATTTATTTTTAATTTTATCGAAAATAGTTACTTGTGATGAAAATTTTTGCTACTTCTTAGAGTAAGATTGGGATAGAAACTTTTAATATATTTTATACGCGGTGTTCAGAAAATTGAAAAAACTTAAAATGGTACAAGAGTAAAGTGCATTTATTTGCAAAGATAAGGAAAAAAGTTCATGGAAAAAGTTGTTCAAACGTAAAAGGTAGTCTCTAATACCAATTTTCGAAAAAATCGCCAATTTTTATTTATTTGTAAATAAAATTTTATTATCAATTAACTAATTCCAAATTTTTGTACTAGTAGGCGTTGATAGAGACAAGCTCTATTGCCATTTCACAAAACAGCAAAAAAATTGATAATAAATTAATAATAAAAATTTTAATTGATATTAAAATAAATTTAATCACAAATAAATAAAAGTGGCCGATTTTCGAAAATTGTTATTAGGGACTAACTTTAATTTTGAACAACTTTCCCTATAACTTATTTCCATATCTTCTCAAATAAATGCACTTACTCTTGTCCCATTTTAAAGTTTTTCAATTTTCTGAACACCGCGTACAAAATATTTAAATGTTTCTATCCCAATCTTACTCTTAAAGTAGCAAAAATTTTTATCAAGGGTCGATAAAATCAAAAATAAAAAAGTTTTTCTCTTCAACACCTTTTCCTGGAATATTATATATATATATATATATATATATATATATATATATATATTATATATATATATATAATTATATATATATATATATATATATATATATATATATATATATATATATATATATATATATATATATATATATATATATATATATATATATATATATATATATATATATATATATATATATATATATATATATATATATATATATAAAAAATTGTATTTTAAATATTTATTTATAAAATTATTATTTAAGATGTTTTAATTAATCCTTTAACAAAAACTAAGTTGTGTAAATACCAAATTTAACTTTTTTTTTTAAATTTAAACTTTACTTACAATCTTTGATAATGTGTTGTGGTAAAATATTGTGTTTCTCAGAGAAAATGTTGTATTAGTAAGGCGATCTGGAAATACAGTTGAAACATCAGTATAGTAGTGTCTCCGTGGCGTAGTGGTCAAGGATCGGCTCGCGGGCCCGGCGATCCGGGTTCGATTCCCAGTGCCGGAGAGACAGTTTTAGGTAGTAGTTATTTAAAAATAACGTCCGTGGTGGCACTACCGCGTTGTCTAAAAGGTGCTTTGAAATGCAACATTTGCATGTTTCAGTGCTTGGACAACGTTGACGGAACAACTGGGAAGAAATGGGTTAAACACCGAAAACCCGGCACTCACATTACTTAGGTTTATGTATGTATATATAATCCGTAGGATATAATATACATATATAATAATCCTTCGTGAGCTGTCATAAAGATAAAAAAAAAATATAGAAAACCAACACACACCGGACAATACTTGAATTTCGAGTCTAATCATTCTTTGGCGCAACGAAAGAAGGTATAATAAAAACAGTCTATAAGCGTGCTAAAACAATATGTAGCACTGACATTTTGTTAGATAAAGAAGTTGATAATACTAATAAAGACCTGCGACAGAACGGTTTCACTAAAACACTTGTTCAAAGAAATAAAGATCCCTACTATACCTACTATATATGCGAGCAACTTTTGAAAAATAAGAAGACTAGCAAGGAAATACGACAATAAAACAGCATTCTCTTTCCGCAACACTCTTAGAAGTTTTCTTACTAAAACAAAACCAAGTACTTTGAATGCGGGAAAAGAAGTTTTTTTATCAAATACCCTGTGCGTGTGGTGATCTATATATTGGTGAGACAAAGAGGCATTTAGAAGTTAGAATAAGGGAACATCAAAAACATACTCGAATGGGCAAGCCTGACAATCAGGTGTTGCGAAACATACTTGGTATAAACATTATAATATTAATTGGAAAGATGCTGGGATTGTTCTTAGAGAATCCCACTGGAAGAAACGAAAAAGTAAAGATGCTGCTATTATTAATAATAATTCACATGTTTATAGTAAACCAAGTTTAGATATCCACAACATTTGGCAACCTCTGCTCACTAACAGAAAAGAAGTCAAGCTTAGTAGACCATAAAAATGGGCAGTGGCTTCATACATCAGTGACCCGGTTAGGATATAATATAAGGTGTAGTCATAGGCTTAGATATTTAGTATTCACTTGAAAACGATCAGAGATACTTACTGTTCGAAACGTTGTGAAAAATTAAATAAAGACAATGAAAGTCCGAGAAGAAGCTGGAATATTTTTAATATGTTATGGATTTGAAGAAATGCATTTGTCCCGATTTAATTATTATTGTTTTGAAAAATAAGTTACTGGCAATAACACTGCAAGTATCATTGATGTTCTAGCCATTGTAATTTTAAGTTTATACGGATTTATTTAAAATTAAAAGCCATTAGCATAAACATTTGTCCGCAATACAAATATATTACATTTGACAAATTCAGTTTAATAGACTAATAAATCATGGCAATAAAATGAAAATTAACACATGTTTTAGAATAAGCGATAACGTGAATTTATAGTCCATATGAAATGAAATATAATTTGTAACTCACAAAATAATGGAAAGTATCGATTCATGCTGGAATGTACTGAACGAATCATATGTGGACTATGAATATTTAATAAAAATACTATGTATCCACTTTTAATAGGACCGCGCAGTCTGGATATTGCTTTTCCATTAGGTAATTAGCCACATGAATTTAAAAGTGATTTACCAACGGCATATTTCCATGTTACTATGCTATTACACTCACCAGTTTTATTACTAATTGTACACATCACATCATGTCTAAATGAAAAGCCCTATAAATATGTATCATTTCGTTATACTACATTTTATATAGCTTCACTGTAATCGATATAAATTTTATATCGTGTTTGATAAAACAAAATAAAACCTTTATAAAGTGTCGCTGGCAGGAAATTATATATTGAATTTAAGAGTTCTTTGTGTACAAACATATAAAAAGAATTACATTTTTATATTAAATAGTGCAATGTCTAACAAATATAATCATAACTTGATATGTGTCTCTAAAAACATTTGTTTAAAACATATCCCACCAAAAATACTTATGTAAAATAAGGATAAATGTTCCTATCCAAAAATCTTAGCCTTTTAAAGTAGGTACCGAGTTCTAAAATTGGACCAAATTCTGTTCGTAATTTTGTTTCAGTCTTTCTTGACTTGGCAAGCTTTTTTCTAATCAGTCTCTTTTAATAAATGGTTTTTATTTTATTAATACAGACTCTTTTTTTTTCATTAACACACACAAATCAGTGAAAAACTTGCCAAGTCAAAAAAGAGATTAGATCTAAATTCTTTAAGAAGCTGAGTTTTTTTGATGGGGAACTTGGCCCTCATTTTACATTAGTGTTTTTGGTGGAATCTAACCTTTAGACTATATATCAAGTACGAAAATGACTTATTTTAAAGTCCAATAAATCGCGCCTGGTTTGGGGCCTGATAAGTGAAATGTAGCAATTTTATAATTAAGTAAATGAAATTCTGCTTCTATTATATATTTTAAGACCATTATGACCTTAGAAACATAGATTCAATTAGATTGCAAAATTCTCAGTCAGTCAGTGGTAAAATTGACGATTTTGAAAATTGAATATCTCACAAAGCACTGGACGTAATATTCTCAATATTTTTACAAGTAATTAGATTATTTATGTTAATATAAACAACAAAACCCATACCTTTATATGAAACAAAAACAAAGTTACAATATGGAGAAAACACGGGGAAACATTTCGTGTAATATACACACTGAGTGCGTCAAGCCGGAACTTGGCCTAGATTAAATAGGTAAAAGAGAAATTCTCTTTTATGAGCTTAATGTTTTATAAGTATTGAAACTAAATCTACTTAACTATTAAAACTTAATAGTAAACAAGTATCATGAGGTTTCACGATATCTACCGGCGCATAAATAAACTTATCGAAAGAATCGTGATTTGTATTCAAGAAAAATTAACAAATGGCATTTCCGCGTATAAGAATATTTTAGCAGAAGTATTTTAAATGCATTTTGTTCGATTGCAATTACGGAAAACAAGAAAGCTACAGTAGTTTAGTGGCTTCTTTGATCAACTAACAGTACCTGTAATCACATGTAGTAAGGAAAATTACATACCATTGTATTTAGTCGTTACTTTAGTTACTCTATTGTTTACTAAAAAAAATGGCAAAGATCTTGTCTTCTCCATTATTTTGTAGTTATAATAGTTTCTTTTCTATAATGTTTTTATACTTACTTATTAGGTATTATAATAAAAATACATTTATACTACTAGTTAGCCTATGGTATTCATATCTAAAAAATATTATTTATAATATAATTTTTCCGTTCTACCCAAAAACTGGTTTTAAAAATTCATACTGTCAAAGATACTAATAACCCATCTTTTGCAACCTGAAAACACCAAAGAATATAAAATAATTAAAAGTGCAATTTTTTAAAGAGTGTTAACAAGTGTATTTTGCAAAATGGCGGTTATTCTCCACTCTTGCCTAAGTAATTATTTCTTTGTACTAGCTTTTTCAATTTAATTTAATTTAAAATTTGCAGTTTGCAGTATATTCACAATATTTTCTTCGCAGAACCGCTTATTGAACTAAAAATGTTTAGGACTGAGAAATATTTAAAATACATTTAGTTACTAAATAAAAGTATTTTGGTTGTCATAAGTTGATAATATAGAAAAATCAGAAAAAATGTTTACTGATGGCATCACTTTTTTAAACTTTCACCTTCCAGCTTTTTATGTCCGATTACTATTACACCAAAAGTTGTCATTTATTATGGCTGACTTTATATTAAGAAAAAAAATTAATAAATAAATAAATTTACTAGCACGTTTTCAAGAAATGTAAGAAAAACTTATCTTTATTACCTCCTACACGACGGATTTTTTAAATAGATAGATATCTCAGACCAAAAGTAATTCTAAATCTAATTTGTTTTTCCACAGCCACGTCTTAAATAAAAGCAAATTAAAATATCTGTTAGAGACCAATCTGTATACTTCATGGATTCCAAATTTTTCTAAAGTGAAAGCTGAGCTATATACAAATTATTATTTTTATTCATTGAACAAATTTAAAAGTAGAAAAAAAATGACATACACCTAAATTTATTAAAAATTTATACCCTGTATACAGTGTGTCTCAAATTTGGTGTACATGTATGTTTAAATGTAAAAAGTTTTAGAGAATTGACTGCTGAATTTCAGTTAGTTACCAAAAGTTTCGATTTTTTTATGGCGGTTACCTTTTATTTTTTAATACTTTAATAGCTTTTTAAACTCCCTTGATAACGATACCCCACTTGCCATTAAACAGTCTAAAAATATTTAAAAACTATATTTTACAATACATCTGGCAACGCTGGTCCGACGCCCCCTCAATACGATTCGTGTCAATTTTCTTTATAAAGGTATAATAGAAATATGTATTTGGCAAACAAAAGCAATAATTGCGTTTTAGCAATAAAAATATTTTGACAAAGCCAAATCTAAGCAATCTTAAAGAAAACAAAAGATAGCAGTTTGATAATATAAAGATTATTCGTACTAAATACTATAGTAGGCAATAAATTAACAAACTGCATTCTTTAAAATTCCACAAAATGCGAAAAAATCTCTGCCGTAAATAAAAGTATCTTGCAAATCACTACCATAAAAATTAAGGCCTTAAAATCAAAAGTTCCCTAAGTAGATAAATAAATTATCAATAAGTAACGCAAAAGTTTTTAAGAAATTCACAAATATTTTTGTTAGTCCGCATAATCTTTATAATATCGAATTGAAATTTTTCGTTTTTTTATTTATAAAATTGGTCAGATTTGGCTGTGTCTAAATATTTTTTTACTAAAACACAAATAATATTTTTAAAAATATTATTGCTTTTGTCTGCAAAATACACATTTATGTCATACCTTTATAGGAGAAATTGACACGAAGTGTATTGATGACGCGTTGGGCCGGCGTTGTCAAATGTATTTTTTATTTTTTATATATTTTTTTTGAACTGTTTAGTTGCAAAAAGGGTATTGTTAAGAAGGGAATTTAAAGAGATATTCTAATATAAAAATTCAAATATGGCCAAACTTGGGACACACTGTATTTTTAACATAAATTTTATGGTTTATACAATATGTTTTAGTTATGTGCAAGATGTTATTTTTCTTTAAGAAACTTTTAAAGGTTGGAGTTGAGCTAAAATCATAAAGCTATATATGAATATTAAAGCACAATTTCGTCTTTAATACATCACTAATCCCTATGCAGAGTGCTATATTTCCACATCAAACAGTTCTGGAATTAGAGCTAAAGAAACAGCTACATTTTTTGCAGGTACTTAATATATTTTAAACCACTAAAATATTTTATTAATTCATATAAGACTTGGCTATTCGTAAATAAGTATATATTTCTGTTTAAATTAACGTCTGTAAACATATATTTAAATTAATAAAATAAAACAAATATACATTGTTTTAAGTCACTTTTTATATTTAAAAAAAAAAATTATAACAAAGTATATATGTCGTAGCCACATTGTAAATGTGGCTGTTTTTTAAAATGGCTAGCCACTTTATAAAACGCGGCCATATTCTAAAAAAATCGTTTAGTTTAAAATTGTTTTATAATACGGCTAGTGCTTTTAGCCATTTTATAAACTGGCCGATCAAATACGAGCCACATTTTCAAATAGATGATTATGATAAAGAAAATTTACAATTTAAGAAGGAAAACCTTACGACAATTAACCAAAAACTAACCAGAACTAAGTAATAGTTTAGAAGTTGCTGTTTACGGTTCCAATAGTTGCATCCTATTTGGATCAAACCACGCAATATACATTTATTACCACCCAAATAGGATGCATTGGGGACCGTAAACAACGACTTCCAAACTATTACCTAGTTCTGGTTAGTTTTTGGTTAGTTGTCGTTAGGTTTTCCTTCCTAAATTGCAAATTTTCTTTATCATAATCATCTATTTGAGAATGTGGCTCGTATTTGATCGGCCAATTTATAAAATGGCTAAAAACACTAGCCGTATTATAAAATAATTTAAACTAAACGATTATTTTACAATGTGGCCGCGTTTTATAAAATGGCTAACCATTTTAAAAAACGGCGGAATTTACTGTGTGGCTATGACTTAATAATATATAATATTTTATTAATAACCAAATCATTTCCAGATAAAATGCAAATCGTAAAACTGTAGGTTATGGAAAGAATATTTAAATGGTTTTTAGTTATTACACATTAAAAAAAAAATGCTGTGGTGAACAACCTATGAATAAAAGATCTAACGTTTCGAAAAAAAAGATATCTGTAGGATGTAAGTTTTTAAACCCTCAATGTTAGGGATCAATCAGCCAATACTTACTCGTATAAAGTATAACATTAAATATATATGTGTTAAATAAATATTTTATATTTATACGACGTAAAAAATTAAGCTTATAAAAATTAAATTCAAGCCCATATTAAAAGTAAATTTAATAAATAAAATCCCAAAATTTCGTTTTTTAACAGAAAAATGTATCTTTTTTCTAGAAAAAAAAATAAGTTTAAATGTTACTTATTCTCCCTGGTAATGGTAAAAGCTTATACGGTTGTATTTTTATCTGATCTTTAAAAGATCGTTGGACAACACGAGCTAAACGACAAAATGCCGCAATGAAAATAAACTCGTGTTTTACTGCTAGTTTAAAAATCATATTGCAATTGTTTATGCTATTTGTCGTATATAATGCGTTTATCGTGTTTGCAAATTGTTTTAGATAACTGCATGACGGTTTAATCAGAAACAATTTACGGTTACAAAGCCGAAATGCAAATTATTAGCACAAATTTAAAGTGTTGGATAAATTTAAAACTTTTGATAAAGCCTAATTGAATTCAAGATAAGCAACACATAAAAGTGCACCAACTGCAGATACATTAAAATGCAATAAAGGCCTAGAGATCATTAATAATAAAACAATATAACAAGTATTTCTAAAAGATACATATTAAGAATACATACCATTTTGAAGAAAATATAAAAAAAGAATGTTTAACTGGTTGCAGGAATACTTTTAACCAACCATTTACTTTATTTTATAAAATGCAATAAATAACTATTAGCTTCCAGCATTAACTTATACATACACCGGGTGTTTCTCAAAGGTGGTTCCCCCCTATAACTTTTTTATTTTTTAAGGTGGGAAAATGAAATTTGTCGTGTCGATATATGACATAAAAATGCATTTAACAACGTGTTCAATTGTTTCTAACGATATCCGGTTTCACCGGAAATGACCTCAACTTTTAAATTTTAAATGAAACCCTGTATTTTTTTTACCTATTTGATAGAAAATGATATTTTAAATACAATGACACCCCATATGTCCACTTTTGACATTTTCCTTTAAAAATATTTAATGTTTTAAAATTCAATCCAGAGTGCCATGACGTCGTTAAAACAACCAATTTTGAGTCAAGGAGGCGTAAAAAAAGTTTTAATTATCTGACGTATTTTATGTCTTTTTCAGAATGGTAAAAATATTCCGAAATTTTATTTCTAGACCTAACTCAATTTTTTCAAATGGAACGATGCCGATGGTGGCTTGTTGGCATATTTGAAAAGAACATTTCTTTCTGAATAATTTGATACCCCACACTTGATATTTTAAGTTAAATCAGCACTAAAAAAGAAAAAAATAGGCATAGTAGCTGCTGCTTATAAAATTATTAAAAAATTTGCGCCATGGTAGGTATTCAATTAAAATATATATATATATATATATATATATATATATATATATATATATATATATATATATATATATATATATATATATATATATATATATATATATATATATATATATATATATATATATATATATATATATATATATATTAAAATGTCCAAAGTTTTTGAAACACTCGCAAAAAGTAGATTAAATTCTAATTTTATTTATGTATATTATATTTATGTAATTTATTTTTAAATTGTTTATTTATCAGAAACTGTGCAAAAGTGTGTTTTTGTACTCGTATATTCTAAACAGAGATAGTAAGTCAATATTAACAATATAAAAAACTAATATTAGGAAACCAAGGAGTCCACCTAAAACCAAAAATCAGCAGACAAACTAACCATTATTATTTTGTTTCTTATTATATGATGACAGGCATACAGCCATAAGAAGTTGCCTAAACCAAAAATTTTTCCTAATAAAGCAAATGCTTGCAAGTTTAATGTAATTAATAAAATATTTATTTAACGACTTGCTTTTATTATTTGGTAAAGAAATAGGGGTAGTACACTCGGCTACTTTTTACATATATAGTAAATTACTTTTTTTTTAATAGAAAAAATAAATCCTTTACCATCGTACATACAAAATGTTTTTTCCAAAATATATAGTCAAAAGCAGGTAAAATTCTTATTAATTTGCAAAATATTGTTTGTACATAGAACCAAAAATAGTTTTGCCAGTAATATTTACAGGATTTATTCTCTCTATTTTAAAATAATCCATTTTCACAAAATTTCACGATAAACTAACTTCAAAATTGTTTGTTTTTAATTCCGAATTCAAATTAATTTTACTGCTGCTTTAATTTCATACAGATTTAAAAATTGTATTCCCCTCGAAAAGAGACTTTTATTGGAAAATGGAATCAAGATTTAGCAAACAGAAATATAATTTCCTCTGATTTATTTTCATTTTCTTATTATCCGATTTTAAATTAATTTATTTTGGATTCTGCTTTCCTAAAATTATAAGGGGATGGTGTTTCAATTGCTTTTTATATAATTGAAAATTCTTAATCTTAATTATATATTTGAAGTGCAATAAAGATTTTTGAAAAAAAAATTAGGATTAACAATAAGCGTTTCGGTGAAGCTTAAAAATATTATTTAATAAATTTTAAAAAATAATAAATGTGATTATTTATATCCAAAAAGTACAAGTAATGGAAATGGTTACTAGAACCACCCCTCTTTAAGCCATAAAATAACTGTTACTAAAACCACAGTAAAATCTTTAATTTTATGTTCAAAATCTAGACTTGTTTGTTATATTGTGGTATTGACTGCATATGTCCTGTACACATTCATTAACCATGAGTACTAGATTGGTATTGTCCACCATCGTATTAAAGAGTATCCTACAACGTCCCAGTTTATGTGTTTGAGCTCTTCCTCCAGTTCCAGTTCCATCTTTCGTCTGTGGACAGAGTCCTTGTATTCAGTGTAGCAACCTGCAGTCGTCGTCTTTGATAGCCTGGTCGTACCCGGTGATTCTTCGCACCCTCCGCTCTCCGCCCTTGTTGGCCGCTATCGTAGCCGGGAGTCGGTGAGCTGCCAGGGACTGAGGGCCGTAAGTTTCTTGTCGTTATCCATACATACATAAGGGGTTTTTAGCCTTACTTCTACCACGCTGGCCATTGCGGGTTGGTAGAGAGTCTTATTTTAAAGGACTACATTTCCTTAGCCTCGGTAATACGGTTATACTGCCGTGACTCGGTCGTCAGAGCCTCATTTGTAAAAAGCAGGGTGCACCACGCGCAGGTGAGGTTGACATTTGGGTAGGAGAGGTTATTTGAGTTACATCACTACCCCATTTCTATTAAATCAGACCACTACCTTCTGATAACACATCCCATTAAAGAGTATAGTTATATAACAATTTAAAATTTCCAAAGAAGGATATTTTTACTACCCTGGGTTTTTGAATGAAGGGTAGCGTCAGTAAAACTTTAAATATAAATGAAGGTTTAAGAGAGAAGATTGTAGCCTAAAGAATTTCTGTATACAAATAATAAAAAATACTCCCTGCAATTTATTTTAATATTTATTTTAGAATTAAATTTAAGTAAAAAACAATAAATTATTGTTTGGTTTTTATTTGTAATTAAAAAATAATTGAACTTACCATAAAATGAGGCTGAATATCCAAATAAAAAACACAAATTATTATGTTTTAAAACAATACTTTTTTATTTTACTTGAAGAATGAAATTTCTCGGTTGCACACAACCCGTTTTTAAAGGTCTTTGGTACACCTGAATTATGGTTGTCGTGATTTTATAACATATTGGCATATTTTCCGATTTAAAAACGAACAAAAATATTGCAGACTGCGCAAGTTGTGACGCACAAGTCTTCTGGTTGGCTTTGTTGCCAACTGTTTTTTAAATTTTTAACTGGGGAATTTTTTAAATCTTTTTTTACTTTTAAATTGAAACATTTAAAACTTAGTTTATTTTAATAGCTAATAAATCTACTGATAAGCAATAGGGTCCTTGCACGCAAAATAAATGTTTATAATTTCTATGTAGTTCGATTAAATATGGGTCTAAAATTGCGTGTGTAAATTAGTATACTGATAAATAAAGTAACTTCTGAGATATTTCAAAAATAAAAGTACTAAAAATTCAAATTTTCTAAAACGATTCTGATTGGATAGCGTCATCACTAGGTAATAATTTGCCAAATCTCCAACTTAATTGTACTGTTTGACAAAAAACTTGAAATACCTATTTGATTTGTGAGATGAGAAATGAACTCGTGTAAAAATCTCTGCTCGTATTACTGTCATAAAACTGATAAAGAATACTTACATCAAAGTGATCTTCAGAACAAACAAACTAGATGTTGAAGATAACCTTTCAGGATCACGTCCCCCTGCTTGAAGCCATAGATTCCTTAAAGCCTTATCAGATGGAACTTGAACAAAAGTCTTTCCAGGCATATTAATAGACGTATTTTTGCAATGAGTAATTATACACCAACGGTAAACTTTACTCATTTTGAGACACAACCGTAAAAATCCAATACAAATCACACAGAACAAGAGCAACGATAAAATGAAAACAAATATTGCAAAAGCGAGGTTATAAAACCGCCCAGTTCAATGCGTACATCTAGTGTACATCTCCACTGTGTCATTGTACCAATGCCAAAAATTGTACTACTAGGCTATTTGGCAACGCAGACATTTACCTATAAATGACGTCATTTATAAGTAACCTAACAGAAAGCGTTTTCGCGGGACCTTTGAATTTCGAAGATATTAAATCGAAATATCGGCAAAAAAGCGAATTAAAGAAAAAACGAAGTAGTAGGTTTTGAAGAACGGTCTATAATAGTGCAAACGACATCATTAAAAAAAATGTGCAAGGACCCTATTAAGACCAAAGTTTTCAATTGTTAAGGCTTTTAGAAATAATTTCTTCCGAAGTTTGTAACTCTAATATCGTTTAGACAAAAATCTGTCAAGTTTTGACACATATGTCAAATGAACTTTTTTGACTTGTTTTTAGCTGCACTATCGCCCATTAAAACCATGAACAGCATACTTTTTACACCCTGTATATTAGGGCCTCTGTCTTTTAAAACTATGTAGTTTTATCTTACTTCTTTTTATTTATAATATTAAAAGCATTGTTATTATCACTAATTTATTAATATTTATAACGTTCTTATAATATTATAAATTACTTAAAATTCATTTGTTATGGCATTCAATGTGGCATCCATAAAAAAATTGAAGGTAAATGATGCAATCGAAAATCATAGGAATTAAATTAAGAAAAAAATGTTTTTAAAGCACATTTTTTTAAATGCATGGTTTTAGTTTTCTTACATAATTGAGAAACCAAAATAGCTAACTTCATCCCATAATCATTATTAAGTCGCCAACAAATTTGTGTACCACATTTAATCGTTCTTCAATCTCCAATAGATTGGAGTTCTGCATACAAGAATTACCAATTTGGGACACACTGTATGAAACATAATTAAAAAACGCCGATAAAAGCGTGTGTGCAAAACGGATGTAATTATTCGCCTATACAAAATATTTCGCTGTAAAATGCATCAGAATATATGACACATAATAAATACAAAATTCCTATATTTCTAAAATTAAAATATTAAACAAACAAATGCCGTAAAATTAATTAAACAAAAATTTATTTTATATATTTCGAAAATATACAGAATTCGTTCTGTGATTGGTCGACAGTTCATAATTTAAATATTTTATTGCTGTTAAAACAAACATACTATGTTCCAGAAGTTTTTAAAACGATAAAAACCAATTATTATTAGAACGATGAGACCACAGACATATGCTGTAATTAGCTATAAAATTATTGACTTCTAACATAAGCGTTCCTATTGAGGTGAAGAAACATATACATGTTTTGTAATGATTTTATATAATTATATATCCGGTAGGCAAAAAAAACTGTATTTATTTATTTATTTTTTTGCAAATTTTTACTATTATTCTGTATCCATGTATCAATAAAAAAATAATATAAGTAGGTATATCTAAAAACCATTTGCAAGAAATTAATAAGTTCTTTTGTATACAAAAATTTAACCTATTTATACCAATTTTTTTTAGTTAATAAGCTGAAAAGACGTAAAATTGTCAAATAAACCTTTTATTTTTTGTATATGACAAATTATTTCAATACCTTTACTGATAAAGAGGGGATCCTATTTATATCGACCTAGCGCTCCTTTTGTATAGAAGACAATGGGTTTTTATATTAAAAAAGATTAAACTTACAAATAAAAGTTGAAGGCAATATTTGTTTTGGCCTTATCCATGTTTAGTGCCTTTGAATATACTTTATAAGATATATAAAAACAATATGACATTGCACTCTTGTGACATTTAAAGATATCTTATAACTATCTTCGGTATTTCCTTTTAAGGGTGCTCCAGCCCCCTTTAAACCATTTTGCATATTCATGTTTATTCAAATATAATTTTTAACAAATTACCACCAAATTCCAGAAGATACCAACCTATTCGGACACCGGGTACCTCGAAGACCATGATCTGGTGTCGGTACTAGAATACGACGTTTACAGGCACCGACGGTACGTTAGTACTTAGGCCTTGGCCTTCGTAGACTGTCCCAAGATTTAAAAAAAACACGATCCTTACCGCTCACTCACCACAAAACCCCCGAACAACAAAATTGGGCTGATATTAGGAGGAACTGTCGTAAAACTCCAGAAGACGACGTTTACACTATCCACAACGCTCATCAGGTACTCAGTAGGCCCTTGCCAATGTCATATTCGTATGCAGCTACCTTGAAAACCCTCTAAGTAACAAATTCGGGCTCTTTTCCACCATTATTTACCTAATTATAAATTTTTTATAATTGCAAACATTAAAATGCATTTCGAAAATACATTTTTCTAATGCACAAATGCAGTTTTTCATTTCCCAATAATTAAATTTGTTCACAAAGTTTGTAGACGTTGATACGAATCGAAGGCAAAAAATCGCATTCAGTTTCATCTTACTGCACAAAAAATCCTTTGTGTATTACTCGACTATATGCTTATTTAGCCTCTTAGGCAAATGGGCGTTCTTTTGCATATAGATAGGGTCTGTGTACTTCAAGATATACCTACAGTTCTTTACTGGATATGAACAGTCCCTTTTAAAAACTTGTACATAGTATGGTGATTTGCTGTTAAGTTTTGTAAGTATTTTTTATCATTGATGCAAATATTAAAATTTTTATTTTTTTCTAGAAACTAGAAAAAATGGGAATTAATTAATATTAAACACACTACAAATAAGTAAATACCCATAGAAGTTATTAACTAACAAACAATAATTTTGTTTTATTATATTGTTAACTGCTTAAACAGGCGCCAGCTGTAAAATGTTAATCCCAAGAATAATTAAACATATGGACACCACACTCAACATCGGAAGATGATAAAACACCAGTTTGGTTTCTAAATTTTAATAATTTGAGTAAATAAATACACTATCTGCTAGGTGTTTATTACTCTTTTCAAAATGTGTAAATATTACGACAGTGAACACAAGCAGAGCCACTGTTGTTCACTACACTAAAATTATTTTTATTGTGGGTCCTAATCTGGAAACATATAACATATGGTTACAGAAGTTCATGTCGAGTATTCTTTAATGTAGCTTGTTTTCAGTTTCTGTCCGTATTGATTTTATTTAATGAAATGGTAAATCAATTGGTCTTTTAAGCATTGGCGTAGAGCTAATGTGTAATTAATCAAGTAATTTTATTTATGTACTCGTTTAAGTGAACATCTGTTCTGAAGAAGGGTCGACAAAAAAGCCAATATAAAAATTAAAATAATGTAAAAATTGGAACCACTGGTAAAATAACAAAGATGTGTTTAAAATAGCAGATCTAGTGCCGAATTTTATAACAATCTTTAATTTAATCATTTACATATACCAAGTGATCCAGGAGGGTGGCTCACCCGCTTTTTATGCTGCACGTTTTTAACAGAAAATAAAACTTGGAGATATCAGATAATATCAAATTTGACGTTTTTTGATAACTGCTCAAACTTTCGATTTTTAAATGACACACCCTATATATTTTTACATTTTTGGATTACTGATGGAGTTAACTTATAGAAAATGGAATTAAATATTTACTAAATCTTGTATCCCTTAAAATTTTGTTCCGTAATATGATTTTTTTTTCTAACTTTTCTAACATATTTAAATAATGTTTAATGCTCTGTTTCTTAACGACTTTTTTAACTAGTTTAAGTCATTTGGTTAAAAAAGGTAAAAATATATTTTCTAGTGTATAGTTAAGGAAACGGCATTAGTATATCTGCAAATTTAGATTTATTTATAACATCATTAAAATTAATCAGATTAAAGAGATAAAGAATCTAAAATACAACAGATTAAACAATAAGATTAATTGCAGGATTTGGGGATTCAAATGGACTCGCCAAAATAAGCCGTTTTTTGTTTGTTTCTTTATCTTTATTATATTTCTGAGATTTTGTTTGAAATATTGATCAATTAA